>CM046800.1:0-7500 GCA_025617405.1 Perca schrenkii
CTCTCTTTGTAGTTGTTACGTCTCTCTTTGTAGTTGTTACATCTCTCTTTGTAGTCGTACGCTCTCTTTGTAGCCGTTATGTCTCTCTTTGTAGTTGTTACGTCTCTCTTTGTAGTCGTTACGTCTCTCTTTGTAGTCGTTACGTCTCTCTTTGTAGTCGTTACGTCTCTCTTTATAGTCGTTACGTCTCTCTTTGTAGTCGTTAATGTCTCTTTATAGTTGTTACGTCTCTCTCTTTGTAGTTTTTACGTCTCTCTTTGTAGTCGTTAAGTCTCTCTTTATAGTCGTTACGTCTCTCTTTGTAGTCGTTACGTCTCTCTTTGTAGTTGTTATGTCTCTTTGTAGTCGTTACGTCTCTCTTTGTAGTCGTTACGTCTCTCTTTGTAGTCGTTAAGTCTCTCTTTATAGTCGTTACGTCTCTCTTTGTAGTCGTTACGTCTCTCTTTGTAGTTGTTATGTCTCTTTGTAGTCGTTACGTCTCTCTTTGTAGTCGTTACGTCTCTCTTTATAGTCGTTACGTCTCTTTATAGTCGTTACGTCTCTCTTTGTAGTCGTTAAGTCTCTCTTTGTAGTCGTTATGTCTCTCTTTGTAGTCCTTACGTCTCTCTTTGTAGTCATTGTGTCTCTCTTTGTAGTCGTTACGTCTCTCTTTGTAGTTGATACGTCTCTCTTTGTAGTTGATACGTCTCTCTTTGTAGTCGTTACGTCTCTCTTTGTAGTCGTTACGTCTCTCTTTGTAGCCGATACGTCTCTCTTTGTAGTTGTTACGCCTCTCTTTGTAGTTATTACGTCTCTCTTTGTAGTCGTTACGTCTCTCTTTGTAGTCGTTACGTCTCTCTTTGTAGTCGTTACATCTCTCTTTGTAGTCGTTACGTCTCTTTGTAGTCGTTACGTCTCTCTTTGTAGTCGTTACGTCTCTCTTTATAGTCGTTATGTCTCTTTATAGTCGTTACGTCTCTCTTTGTAGTCGTTAAGTCTCTCTTTATAGTCGTTACGTCTCTCTTTGTAGTTGTTACGTCTCTCTTTGTAGCCGTTATGTCTCTCTTTGTAGTTGTTACGTCTCTCTTTATAGTCGTTACGTCTCTCTTTGTAGTTGTTACGTCTCTCTTTGTAGCCGGTACGTCTCTCTTTGTAGTCGTTAATTCTCTCTTTGTAGTTGTTATTTCTCTCTTTGTAGTTGTTACGTCTCTCTTTGTAGTCGTTACGTCTCTCTTTGTAGTCGTTAAGTCTCTCTTTATAGTCGTTACGTCTCTCTTTGTAGTTGTTACGTCTCTCTTTGTAGCCGTTATGTCTCTCTTTGTAGTTGTTACGTCTCTCTTTTTAGTCGTTACGTCCCTCTTTGTAGTTGTTACGTCTCTCTTTGTAGCCGTTATGTCTCTCTTTGTAGTTGTTACGTCTCTCTTTTTAGTCGTTACGTCCCTCTTTATAGTCATTACGTTTCTTTATAGTCTCTACGTCTCTCTTTGTAGTCTTTAAGTCTCTCTTTATAGTAGGTACGTCTCTCTTTGTAGTCGTTACGTCTCTCTTTGTAGTTGTTATTTCTCTCTTTGTAGTTGTTACGTCTCTCTTTGTAGTTGTTACATCTCTCTTTGTAGTCGTAAAGTCTCTCTTTGTAGCCGTTATGTCTCTCTTTGTAGTTGTTACGTCTCTCATTGTAGTCGTTACGTCTCTCTTTGTAGTCGTTACGTCTCTCTTTGTAGTCGTTACGTCTCTTTTTATAGTCGTTACGTCTCTCTTTGTAGTCGTTATGTCTCTTTGTAGTCGTTACGTCTCTCTTTGTAGTCGTTACGTCTCTCTTTATAGTCGTTACGTCTCTTTATAGTCGTTACGTCTCTCTTTGTAGTCGTTAAGTCTCTCTTTATAGTTGTTACGTCTCTCTTTGTAGTCGTTAAGTCTCTCTTTATAGTCGTTACGTCTCTCTTTGTAGTTGTTACGTCTCTCTTTGTAGCCGTTATGTCTCTCTTTGTAGTTGTTACGTCTCTCTTTTTAGTCGTTACGTCCCTCTTTATAGTCATTACGTCTCTTTATAGTCTCTACGTCTCTCTTTGTAGTCGTTAAGTCTGTCTTTATAGTCGTTACGTCTCTCTTTGTAGTCGTTAAGTCTCTCTTTATAGTCGTTACGTCTCTCTTTATAGTGGTTACGTCTCTCTTTATAGTCGTTACGTCTCTCTTTGTAGTTGTTACGTCTCTCTTTGTAGCCGGTACGTCGCTTTTTGTAGTCGTTAATTCTCTCTTTGTAGTTGTTATTTCTCTCTTTGTAGTTGTTACGTCTCTCTTTGTAGTTGTTACATCTCTCTTTGTAGTCGTTACGTCTCTCTTTGTAGCCGTTATGTCTCTCTTTGTAGTTGTTACGTCTCTCTTTGTAGTCGTTACGTCTCTCTTTGTAGTCGTTACGTCTCTCTTTGTAGTTGTTACGTCTCTCTTTGTAGTCGTTACGTCTCTCTTTGTAGTTGTTACGTCTCTCTTTATAGTCGTTACGTCTCTCTTTGTAGTCGTTAAGTCTCTCTTTATAGTCGTTACGTCTCTCTTTGTAGTCGTTACGTCTCTCTTTGTAGTTGTTATGTCTCTTTGTAGTCGTTACGTCTCTCTTTGTAGTCGTTACGTCTCTCTTTATAGTCGTTACGTCTCTTTATAGTCGTTACGTCTCTCTTTGTAGTCGTTAAGTCTCTCTTTGTAGTCATTGTGTCTCTCTTTGTAGTCGTTACGTCTCTCTTTGTAGTTGATACGTCTCTCTTTGTAGTTGATACGTCTCTCTTTGTAGTCGTTACGTCTCTCTTTGTAGCCGATACGTCTCTCTTTGTAGTTGTTACGCCTCTCTTTGTAGTTATTACGTCTCTCTTTGTAGTCGTTACGTCTCTCTTTGTAGTCGTTACGTCTCTCTTTGTAGTCGTTACATCTCTCTTTGTAGTTGTTAAGTCTCTCTTTGTAGCCAGTACGTCTCTCTTTGTAGTCGTTACGTCTCTCTTTGTAGTTGTTATTTCTCTCTTTGTAGTTGTTACGTTTCTCTTTGTAGTTGTAACGTCTCTCCTTTGTAGTCGTTAAGTCTCTCTTTGTAGCCGTTATGTCTCTCTTTGTAGTTGTTACGTCTCTCATTGTAGTCGTTACGTCTCTCTTTGTAGTCGTTACGTCTCTCTTTGTAGTTGTTACGTCTGTCTTTATAGTCGTTACGTCTCTCTTTGTAGTCGTTAAGTCTCTCTTTATAGTCGTTACGTCTCTATTTGTAGTTGTTATGTCTCTTTGTAGTCGTTACATCTCTCTTTGTAGTCGTAACGTCTCTCTTTATAGTCGTTACGTCTCTTTATAGTCGTTACGTCTCTCTTTGTAGTCGTTAAGTCTCTCTTTATAGTCGTTACGTCTCTCTTTGTAGTTGTTACGTCTCTCTTTGTAGTTGTTACATCTCTCTTTGTAGTCGTTAAGTCTCTCTTTGTAGCCGTTATGTCTCTCTTTGTAGTCGTTACGTCTCTCTTTGTAGTTGTTACGTCTCTCTTTATAGGCATTACGTCTCTCTTTGTAGTCGTTAAGTCTCTCTTTATAGTCGTTACGTCTCACTTTGTAGTTGTTACGTCTCTCTTTGTAGCCGGTACGTCGCTTTTTGTAGTCGTTAATTCTCTCTTTGTAGTTGTTATTTCTCTCTTTGTAGTTGTTACGTCTCTCTTTGTAGTTGTTACATCTCTCTTTGTAGTCGTTACGTCTCTTTGTAGTCGTTACGTCTCTCTTTGTAGTCGTTACGTCTCTCTTTATAGTCGTTATGTCTCTTTATAGTCGTTACGTCTCTCTTTGTAGTCGTTAAGTCTCTCTTTATAGTCGTTACGTCTCCCTTTGTAGTCGTTAAGTCTCTCTTTATAGTCGTTACGTCTCTCTTTGTAGTTGTTACGTCTCTCTTTGTAGCTGTTATGTCTCTCTTTGTAGTTGTTACGTCTCTCTTTATAGTCGTTACGTCTCTCTTTGTAGTTGTTACGTCTCTCTTTGTAGCCGGTACGTCTCTCTTTGTAGTCGTTAATTCTCTCTTTGTAGTTGTTATTTCTCTCTTTGTAGTTGTTACGTCTCTCTTTGTAGTTGTTACGTCTCTCTTTGTAGTCGTTACGTCTCTCTTTGTAGCCGTTATGTCTCTCTTTGTAGTTGTTACGTCTCTCTTTGTAGTTGTTACGTCTCTCTTTGCAGTCGTTACGTCTCTCTTTGTAGTTGTTACGTCTCTCTTTATAGTCGTTACGTCTCTCTTTGTAGTCGTTAAGTTTCTCTTTATAGTCGTTACTTCTCTCTTTGTAGTTGTTACGTCTCTCTTTGTAGTTGTTATGTCTCTTTATAGTCGTTACGTCTCTCTTTGTAGTCGTTACGTCTCTCTTTGTAGTTGTTACGTCTCTCTTTATAGTCGTTACGTCTCTCTTTGTAGTCGTTAAGTCTCTCTTTATAGTCATTACGTCTCTCTTTGTAGTCGTTACGTCTCTCTTTGTAGTTGTTATGTCTCTTTGTAGTCGTTACGTCTCTCTTTGTAGTCGTTACGTCTCTCTTTATAGTCGTTACGTCTCTTTATAGTCGTTACGTCTCTCTTTGTAGTCGTTAAGTCTCTCTTTGTAGTCGTTACGTCTCTCTTTGTAGTCCTTACGTCTCTCTTTGTAGTCATTACGTCTCTCTTTGTAGTTGTTACGTCTCTCTTTGTAGTCGTTACGTCTCTCTTTGTAGTCGTTAAGTCTCTCTTTGTAGCCGTTATGTCTCTCTTTGTAGTTGTTACGTCTCTCATTGTAGTCGTTACGTCTCTCTTTGTAGTCGTTACGTCTCTCTTTGTAGTTGTTACGTCTCTCTTTATAGGCATTACGTCTCTCTTTGTAGTCGTTAAGTCTCTCTTTATAGTCGTTACGTCTCACTTTGTAGTTGTTACGTCTCTCTTTGTAGCCGGTACGTCGCTTTTTGTAGTCGTTAATTCTCTCTTTGTAGTTTTTATTTCTCTCTTTGTAGTTGTTACGTCTCTCTTTGTAGTTGTTACATCTCTCTTTGTAGTCGTTACGTCTCTTTGTAGTCGTTACGTCTCTCTTTGTAGTCGTTACGTCTCTCTTTATAGTCGTTATGTCTCTTTATAGTTGTTACGTCTCTCTTTGTAGCCGGTACGTCTCTCTTTGTAGTCGTTAATTCTCTCTTTGTAGTTGTTATTTCTCTCTTTGTAGTTGTTACGTCTCTCTTTGTAGTTGTTACGTCTCTCTTTGTAGTCGTTACGTCTCTCTTTGTAGCCGTTATGTCTCTCTTTGTAGTTGTTACGTCTCTCTTTGTAGTCGTTACGTCTCTCTTTGCAGTCGTTACGTCTCTCTTTGTAGTTGTTACGTCTCTCTTTATAGTCGTTACGTCTCTCTCTGTAGTCGTTAAGTTTCTCTTTATAGTCGTTACTTCTCTCTTTGTAGTTGTTACGTCTCTCTTTGTAGTTGTTATGTCTCTTTATAGTCGTTACGTCTCTCTTTGTAGTCGTTACGTCTCTCTTTGTAGTTGTTACGTCTCTCTTTATAGTCGTTACGTCTCTCTTTGTAGTCGTTAAGTCTCTCTTTATAGTCGTTACGTCTCTCTTTGTAGTCGTTACGTCTCTCTTTGTAGTTGTTATGTCTCTTTGTAGTCGTTACGTCTCTCTTTGTAGTTGTTACGTCTCTCTTTATAGTCGTTACGTCTCTTTATAGTCGTTACGTCTCTCTTTGTAGTCGTTAAGTCTCTCTTTGTAGTCGTTACGTCTCTCTTTGTAGTCCTTACGTCTCTCTTTGTAGTCATTACGTCTCTCTTTGTAGTTGTTACGTCTCTCTTTGTAGTCGTTACGTCTCTCTTTGTAGTCGTTACGTCTCTCTTTGTAGCCGTTACGTCTCTCTTTGTAGCCGTTACGTCTCTCTTTGTAGTTATTACGTCTCTCTTTGTAGTCGTTACGTCTCTCTTTGTAGTCGTTACGTCTCTCTTTGTAGTCGTTACGTCTCTCTTTGTAGTTGTTAAGTCCTCTTTGTAGCCAGTACGTCTCTCTTTGTAGTCGTTACGTCTCTCTTTGTAGTTGTTATTTCTCTCTTTGTAGTTGTTACGTTTCTCTTTGTAGTTGTTACGTCTCTCTTTGTAGTCGTTAAGTCTCTCTTTGTAGCCGTTATGTCTCTCTTTGTAGTTGTTACGTCTCTCATTGTAGTCGTTACGTCTCTCTTTGTAGTTGTTACGTCTCTCTTTGTAGTTGTTACGTCTCTCTTTGTAGCCGTTACGTCTCTCTTTGTAGCCGTTACGTCTCTCTTTGTAGTTATTACGTCTCTCTTTGTAGTCGTTACGTCTCTCTTTGTAGTCGTTACGTCTCTCTTTGTAGTCGTTACGTCTCTCTTTGTAGTTGTTAAGTCTCTCTTTGTAGCCAGTACGTCTCTCTTTGTAGTCGTTACGTCTCTCTTTGTAGTTGTTATTTCTCTCTTTGTAGTTGTTACGTTTCTCTTTGTAGTTGTTACGTCTCTCTTTGTAGTCGTTAAGTCTCTCTTTGTAGCCGTTATGTCTCTCTTTGTAGTTGTTACGTCTCTCATTGTAGTCGTTACGTCTCTCTTTGTAGTTGTTACGTCTCTCTTTGTAGTTGTTACGTCTCTCTTTATAGTCGTTACGTCTCTCTTTGTAGTCGTTAAGTCTCTCTTCATAGTCGTTACGTCTCTCTTTGTAGTTGTTATGTCTCTTTGTAGTCGTTACGTCTCTCTTTGTAGTCGTTACGTCTCTCTTTATAGTCGTTACGTCTCTTTATAGTCGTTACGTTTCTTTATAGTCGTTACGTCTCTCTTTGTAGTCGTTAAGTCTCTCTTTATAGTCGTTACGTCTCTCTTTGTAGTTGTTACGTCTCTCTTTGTAGTCGTTACGTCTCTCTTTGTAGCCGTTACGTCTCTCTTTGTAGTTGTTACGCCTCTCTTTGTAGTTATTACGGCTCTGTAGTCATTACGTCTCTTTTTGTAGTCGTTATGTCTCTCTTTGTAGTCGTTACGTCTCTCTTTGTAGTTGTTACGTCTCTCTTTGTAGTCGTTACGTCTCTCTTTGTAGTTGTTAAGTCTCTCTTTGTAGTTGTTAGTCTCTTTTTGTAGTTGTTAAGTCTCTCTTTGTAGTTGTTAGTCTCTCTTTGTAGTTGTTATGTCTCTCTTTGTAATCGTTATGTCTCTTTGTAGTCGTTACGTCTCTCTTTGTAGTCATTACGTCTCTCTTTGTAGTTGCTACGTCTCTCTTTGTAGTCCTTACGTCTTATTTTGTTTGTAGTTCTCTTCTTTAGTTGTTTTTTCTGTTTTTAGGTAATTTTGCATCCGTCTGTAGCCAGTTTGACAGCCTTTGAGGTTGTTTACGTCTCTTTGTGATCATTTTGTATCTCTTTGTGATCATTTTGTATCTCTTTGTATTAGTATTGTATCTCTTTGTATTAGTTTTGTATCTGTTTGTGGGCATTTTCTATCTTTCTCATCTCTTAGTAATCTCTACAGTGGTTTTGCATCATTTTTTAGTTGTTGTGTCTTTCTGGTCTCTTTGTGTTTCTGTGTCTTG
>CM046800.1:17500-112500 GCA_025617405.1 Perca schrenkii
GTCATTATCATTGACGTTTTTGTCAATTTCTTTGATCTTTTTGTCATTTTTATTGACGTTTTTGTCAATTTCTTTGATCTTTTTGTCATTTTTATTGACGTTTTTGTCTCTATTTTGGCGTTTTTACTCTCTCTGGTTAGGGTCACGGAGAGTCGAGCATCATCAAGGGTGGGCAAGGTAGCTATTTCCCATCCTGTTAACATCGACACGTCTAGCGGATCCGATTTAGCATCCATCAAAACCGCTTTGCCCAGAGTGGAAAAAGGGTTAATAAAAGCTCTCCATTTGTTCTCAGTTTCAGAATGTAATTCCAATAAATCTCATCAGATCCAAAACAAACACACGCTGTACTTTAACTGCTGAGCTAATTACAATCAACCTCGTCAGAACTGGAGAGCCGTAATCACCGTGTTTAACCACTCGGAGCTCTCTCTTCTCCCTGCACGTACACACTAACAGCAGATTAACCAGCAGGGTTTTAAAAAGGTGGATTCAGCACTCACACACCCCTTCATCAGCTCTCAACGTACGCTCCAAATGTGCAACACTAGTCATTTTGTATGAGATTAAAAATTCCCTATCGATGGGAGTTATAACTCACTTCACATGCTGACTGATTACTTGGTCTACCACACCAAGAAACCACTATATTATATTATATATGTATATAGTACAGGCCAAAAGTTTGGATACACCTTCTCATTCAATGCGTTTCCTTTTTATTTTCATGACTATTTACATTGTAGATTCTCACTGAAGGCATCAAAACTATGAATGAACACATATGGAATTATGTACTTAACAAAAAAGTGTGAAATAACTGAAAACATGTCTTATATTTTAGATTCCTTAGAGTAGCCACCCTTTGCTTTTTTTGATAACTCTGCAAACCCTTGGTGTTCTCTTAATGAGCTTCATGAGGTAGTCACCTGAAATGGTTTTACCTTCACAGGTGTGCTTTGTCAGGGTTCATTAGTGGAATTATTTCCCTTATTAATAAAAAAGCAAAGGGCGGCTACTTTAAAGAATCTAAAATATAAGACATGTTTTCAGTTATTTCACACTTTTTTGTTAAGTACATAATTCCATATGTGTTCATTCATAGTTTTGATGCCTTCAGTGAGAATCTACAATGTAAATAGTCATGAAAATAAAAAGGAAACGCATTAAATGAGAAGGTGTGTCCAAACTTTTGGCCTGTAATGTATATATTATATTATATCATTATACAAACAAGCACTTTATAATATTAGACACAAATCTGTCAGATTTCATCATTTCCATATCCTGAAAAAGTCCAAACTGCTTGCCTCAGAATACGTCAGTAAGGTAGGATTGTGAAGATCCAGGACTTAGCCAAAAAATGTCAACAAACTTCTCAGTCCCTCCCCCCTTATTTTTATTTTAATTTTTTATATTTTTTTAAATGTTTTTTTTAGTCTTGTATTTTACACTACTCATCTTTTTGGTTTTTATCTTTCTTTTTATTTCTAACCTGTAGCACTTCGAGATCTCTGATGAAAACTGCATTATAAATTAAATGTATTATTATTATTATTATTATGCTAAAGCCCAAAACGGTCTCCTAAGCCCCTCCCCCCACAAGGGAGAATGAATGTGTGTGCATGAGCAGTGATTGACATGTAGTTAGAGCACTTTTTTGACGTTTTTTGCAACGTTTTTGTCACTTTTTTCAAAGTTTTTGTCTCTTTTTTAAGTTTTTTTCAGATTTTTTTTTCCACATTTTGTCTTTTATTTTGAAGCTTTTTGTCAATTTTTGGACATTTTATTTGCCCCGTGGCCTGCCATTCAGACACATTTTTGGCCCTTCATGTTAAATGATTTGGGCACTTCCGGTCGAGAGCAGAAAGCAGAGGTGTTATTTTTTCGACGTTTTTTGTGACGTTAATATCACTTTTTGTTTTAAATTTGTCACTTTTAGTCTTTTTTTTCAATGTTTTTGTCACTTTTCTCGCGTGTTTGACACTTTTTTTCAGCCTTTTTCAAGCTTTCCTCAACGTTTTTGACGTTGTTGTCATTTATTTAGATGTTTTTTGTCAATTTTATCAACTTTTTTGACGTTTTTATTTGACATTTTGACCCCCCACTCTTGGTTCTGTGAGAGCAGAAAGCAGAGGTGTCACTTTTTTGACGTTTTTTGTGACATTTTTGTCAGTTTTTGTCATTTTTTAAAAGAAATTGTCACTTTTACTCTTTTTTTTCAATGTTTTTGTCTCTTTTCTCGACGTGTCACTTTTACTTTTAGGTTTTTTTGTGACGTTTTTATCACTTTTTGCCTCGTTTTTTTTTTTATTTGTCACTTTTAGTCTTTTTTTTCAATGTTTTTGTCACTTTTCTCGACGCGTTTATCACTTTTTTTTTCATCCTTTTTGAAGCTTTCCTCAAAGTTTTTGAAGTATTTCCAGTTTTTTTGTCAATTTTTTGAACTTTTTGTTGTTTTTATTGACATTTTGACCCCCCCCTAAATTTGGCAAACATACATTTTTAACCCTCCTGTTGTCCTCGGGTCAAATCTGACCAAAAAACTTTCCATATCAGAACGATGACAAAAGAGACAAATGTTGGAAAAAGCTTCAAAAACGCAGAAAAAAAAAAAATCCTGAAAAACTTGAACTTAAACGCTGAAAAAAGTGACCCAAAAATCTAAATTTGGACAAAAAAATGAAAAAAACTATATTTGGAACAAGCAAAAAAAAAAAAAAACTTGTTAAAAAACTGACAAAGACACGATTAAAAAAACACCCAAAAAATGACAAAAAATTGGAAAGAATATGACAAAAAGAAATTGGAACAGTCCGACGACAGCAACAACGGTAACAACGGTTGTACTGCAGTTTCATTCTTTGGAGAAAATCAATAATAAATAATAAGTAATAAATAAATGACTTCCTTGATTATTTGGATTATTAGTTTGGACACACCTTCTCATTCAATGTGTTTCCTTTTTATTTTCATGACTATTTACATTGTAGATTCTCACTGAAGGCATCAAAACTATGAATGAACACATATGGAATTATGTACTTAACAAAAAAGTGTGAAATAACTGAAAACATGTCTTATATTTTAGATTCTTCAAAGTAGCCACCCTTTGCTTTTTTTTGATAACTCTGCAAACCCTTGGTGTTCTCTCAATGAGCTTCATGAGGTAGTCACCTGAAATGGTTTTACCTTCACAGGTGGGCTTTGTCAGGGTTAGTTAGTGGAATTATTTCCCTTATTAATAAAAAAGCAAAGGGTGTCTACTTTGAAGAATCTAAAATATAAGACATGTTTTCAGTTATTTCACACTTTTTTGTTAAGTACATAATTCCATATGTGTTCATTCATAGTTTTGATGCCTTCAGTGAGAATCTACAATGTAAATAGTCATAAAAATAAAAAGGAAACACATTGAATGAGAAGGTGTGTCCAAACTTTTGGCCTGTACTGTACCCAGTAAGAAAGCTCCAGGATATCCACATACCCACTTAGAAACGCCCAATGACACGCAACAATATAGTTTCCATTATATTTTTGATATATGTTGAATTGTCATGCGTTTTATTTCTTTGCATAGGCTAAAATAATATTTCGTCTTAAGTCTTTGAAGCTCAAAATTTCCCTGGGGGAGGACACCCATACCCCACCCCGCCTAAAGTCCCCTTCATACATACATACAAGTACAGTCTACCCACTAGAATACATTAGACTACACCACTGGTTTGTCCCTTTTTTCAACGCGTTTCTAACTTTTTTCAAAGTTTTTGTCAATTTTGACATTTTTTGCAATGTTTTTGTCACTTTTTGTCAGTATTTTTTAAAAGTTTTTGTCACTTTTCTCAATGTTTTTAAAGTTTTTTCCTGATGTTTGTCCATTTTTTCGAGGCGTTTCTAACTTTTTTCAAAGTTTTTGTCAATTTTGACATTTTTTTGCAAAGTTTTTGTCACTTTTCTCAACTTTTTTAATTTTTTCCCGATGTTTGTCACTTTTTTTACTTGTTTCTCATTTCTTTAGAACTTTTTGTCACTTTTTGACATTTTTTTGCAATGTTTTTGTCACTTTTTGTCAGTATTTTTTAAAGTTTTTGTCACTTTTCTCAACTTTTTAAAAGTTTTTCACGATGTTTTTCCATTTTTTCGACGCGTTTCTAACTTTTTTCAAAGTTTTTGTCAATTTTGAAATTTTTTGCAATGTTTTTGTCACTTTTCTCAGTTTTTCCCGATGTTTGTCACTTTTTTACTTGTTTCTCATTTCTTTAGAACTTTTTGTCACTTCTTGACATTTTTTTGCAATGTTTTTGTCACTTTTTGTCAGTATTTTTAAAGTTTTAGTCACTTTTCTCAACTTTTTAAAAGTTTTTCCCAATGTTTGTCACTTTCTTTTTACTTGTTTCTCATTTCTTTTGAACTTTTTGCAATATTTTTGTCACTTTCTGTAAATTCTTTCAATGTTTGTCACTTTTTTCTACGTTTATGTCGTTTTTTGTCATAGCAGAAGTTTCTGATCGTTCTGGAGTGGTTTACTGGTCCGGCCCACTTGGGACCAAATTAGGGGTGACCCATTAAGTAAAATTTGTTTAACACCCCTGTCATAACTAAACATCTGAACTATCCCTTTGTTTTGGAACATATGACGCCCACTTCTACTAAAATGACCTTACAAATGGAGGCGGATCAAGCCAAAGACAAAACCCCCCAAAAAAGAAGAAGGAAAAAACACAGATTATAAGTCTTGAAAATAAAATTCATTTTCACTAGTAATCTCTCGTTTAATTGTTTCATGATCGACAGCTTCTGCCGCTTACAACAAGATCCAGAAACCAAAACACATTGACTTTAGAAATATAACAACTCTGTCTTGTATACATCAGCGATCATTGTCTCGTTTTATTTTTTAACAACTTATTTCTTTTCGTCAACCTTCTCGAATACAGAGCGCACATCAGACATCTGAGCTTCACACTGTCACAATAACTGCATATGACTCGTGCACTGAAACTGAAGGAAAAATGACTCTTAATACGTAACAGTAAAATGTGTCTACGGCTCTATGAGATAAAAAATATGATACATCACATGATAAATGGAAAACAAAAACATGCAAAACTTTACATAAATAAACGTTTGTTTGCTTGTTTATCAGTCCCTCCAGAAAAACGCGATTATGCGATCGCATAATTCAACGCATAATCAGCCAAAGTTTTTTCAAATAAGTCGCACTTTCGCTGCATAAATTGCCGATTTCCGCGCAAAATACGCGGAGGCTTTGCATGATTTCATAATCACTGTATTTTCGTTGCAAAAAAGTCCCAGAATATATCTTGTGTTGCGTTTACTTCACACAAGAGCAGCCTTTATCCCCTGTTGCCATGGGAATGTTATGAAGTGATGTAATTACTAGGGCTGCCACCTCTTTTGGTCTTGGTCGACTGAGATTTCTTTAGTCGATTAATCATTTTTTTATGCTTATTCATGCTTAATTACTCATTTCCAAGAAACTTCTGAGCACATTTCTGGTAAACACAAGATTTAAAGTGGTGCTTTTGCAGGATTAATTGTGGAGAAACTCAGTTTTACAGATGGTTAATTAACTACATTTATATTGTTCTTTTCTAGTCTTAACCACCTCTCAAAGAGCACAGCTCTGTCAATTAAATCAACTAATCGATTAGTCGACAAAATCCTATAAGTGTTAGCCGACTAAGAGTTTCTTTAGTCGAGGACAGCCCTAGTAATTACGTGACGTGAACATCATCAATCACTTCGCACATCAAAAAGCAGTTTTTGCAAGTTCCTGCAATTTCATCGCATAAAATTGCATAAATATCACGCATATTCCATCGCATTTTTTAAGAAAACGTGCTGCATAATCAAGGTTTTTTGCCCCCGCAAAAATCACAAAAAAATAACTGCACATTTTTCTGGAAGGACTGATATATTCGTGAAGATGGAAAGCACCTGGCTGCAGAGTGGAGGAGCCTTTAAAACAGACCAACCCGTTCTCACTCCGAACTCGTAACATAGGGACGTTTGGACAGTGGCGAACTTGGGAGAGCATCAGCTACACAGGGTTTAGAGCAGGGGTGTCAAACATACGGCCAGTGGGCCAGAACCGGCCCGCCAAAGGGTCCAATCAGGCCCACTGGATGACTTTGCAATTTTGAAAATTGCAGATAAGTAATTATTCAAAATTTCCCACTTTAATCTCAGAGAATATCAGTTTTTTTCTCAGAATATTACCCCTCTCTCCCGGGTCCGTAACATTATTTTTTTCCTACAACGGTATTAAAACGCCGTCGTAGCAGAAGCGACTTGCGTTTGCCAACATCAAGCTGACCAGAAACTCTGTGGCAGATACAGTTTCTGATCTTTCTGGAGTTGTTTTGTGGTCCGGCCCACTTGACATCAAATTAGAGGGATGTGGACCATGAACTACAATGAGTTTGACACCACTGGTTTAGAGAGTAGTATGTAAGGGAAATACCACGTAGGGAGGTTGGTTATGGTGGGGGTGGATGGGTCAAATAACACAGGACTTTCACCCAGGAGACCAGAGATCGAGTCCCACTTGTTACGTAAAATGACAAAGTGCTGTGTCGGCTCCTAAATTATGGAATGATCTGCATTCTGCGCGTTAAACAGGCCTCTTCTGGGTCTGTCTTTTTAAACCGCGTCTTAAAACCCATCTCTTCTCTGTGGCCTTTGACACCTAGTAAGATGTCGACTTTATTTACTTCGTTTAATTATTTAGATTGATTGCTTTTTTTTATTGCGCGGCTATTACTTGTTACTCATGTCATAATGTTACAGCATTGTACAGCACTTTGGTCAACTGTGGATGTTTTAAAAGCACTTAACAAATACATTTCTTCTCTAACCGTCACGTTATTCCTGCATGTCTACTGACTAGAAGAAGAAGAAGCTAAACAACGGCAGAACTGGCAGCAGCATTGACGTCAATGCTTTGATCTGATTGGATGAGCTTCTTGGTGGGATCGAGCCTTTTCATTCGCCATAAAAAGAACTCTTCTCTTCTCTTAACCCGGTAAGTTTACATAAGAGACCTGCAGTCACTCTGTGCTCGCGCGTTATAAATCGGTAATAGTCGCGTTGGCGCGCGCCACCTTGGATGCGGCTAGTATAATTCACGTTTAAGCCCACCCACGACCTTTCCCTAAACATAACAGCGTCAAAAGGTACGCCAATAGTCCCGACCGAGCGCGTTATAAGACGCTAAAGGAGATTTTTAGCGTCAATAACAATGACAAAGGCACCTGACCAAGCGTACCGTATTGTTACGAGATGGCACGGGAGAACCTGTTGAACAAACAGATGGAGGTTAAAGAAACACGTTAAAATCCAGACTTCAGACGCAGGTTTAGACTGGTTAAGCCGGGGGGGGATCACTTTACTTCCTGTTGTGTTGTCATAAATCTTTAGGTGTTTAACTGTGTTCGTTTACGTAGAGCGTCGTTGTAGAGATCGGTCTTGGTCTCCACTTTCTTAAAGGTCCCATGACATGGTGCTCTTTGGATGCTTTTATATAGACCTTAGTGGTCCTCTAATACTGTATCTGAAGTCTCTTTTATATAGACCTTAGTGGTCCTCTAATACTGTATCTGAAGTCTCTTTTATATAGACCTTAGTGGTCCCCTAATTCTGTATCTGAAGTCTCTTTTATATAGACCTTAGTGGTCCTCTAATACTGTATCTGAAGTCTCTTTTATATAGACCTTAGTGGTCCCCTAATACTGTATCTGAAGTCTGTTTTATATAGACCTTAGTGGTCCCCTAATACTGTATCTGAAGTCTCTTTTATATAGACCTTAGTGGTCTCCTAATACTGTATCTGAAGTCTGTTTTATATAGACCTTAGTGGTCCCCTAATACTGTATCTGAAGTCTGTTTTATATAAACCTTAGTGGTCCCCTAATACTGTATCTGAAGTCTCTTTTATATAGACCTTAGTGGTCTCCTAATACTGTATCTGAAGTCTGTTTTATATAGACCTTAGTGGTCCCCTAATACTGTATCTGAAGTCTGTTTTATATAAACCTTAGTGGTCCCCTAATACTGTATCTGAAGTCTCTTTTATATAGACCTTAGTGGTCTCCTAATACTGTATCTGAAGTCTGTTTTATATAGACCTTAGTGGTCCCCTAATACTGTATCTGAAGTCTCTTTTATATAGACCTTAGTGGTCCCCTAATACTGTATCTGAAGTCTCTTTTATATAGACCTTAGTGGTCCCCTAATACTGTATCTGAAGTCTCTTTTATATAGACCTTAGTGGTCCCCTAATACTGTATCTGAAGTCTTCTTGACCAACTGCCACTTTGCTCGTTTGAAAGCCATGATGTCTCTCTCTCTCTCATGGGTGGGCCAAATTCTCTGGGGGGCCAAAGAAGAGAAAGGGGAGGTAACCTTTCCCCTTATGACCTCATAAGGAGAAGATTCCTGATTGGTCCATCTGAGCTTTCATTTTCTCAAAGGCAGAGCAGGATACCCAGGGCTCGGTTTACACCTATCACCATTTCTAGCCACTGGGGGACCATAGGCAGGCTGGGGGAACACATATTAATGTTAAAAATGTTCATGCCATGGGACCTTTAAGTGTCTCTGTCTCGGAATCGACTGCTTCAAAATGCAACCATTAATGCAAACTCATTTCTATGTTGAAATGTGTTACTGTTAACCCCCTCTCTCCCTGCCTCCTTAAAGGACAAATCCGGCGCAAAATGAACCTATAGGGGTTATTAACATAACGTGTACTGAGTCAACCGTTCTCTGGGACATGTTTTCATGCTAATCTAATGTGACCAGTTTTAGCGAAAACCATTAATTAGTTTATAACGCTAGTCGTCGGGGCAAAAAGTAAAAATAAATCTCTTTTTCTACAGCACTAACAAGGCTCAAAATAGCACCACACTTCCACGGTAGCATAATGAGGGTCCCTACATGTAAACACAAGCATTGTGTACAGACAGTTTATTAAAAAGATAGATTATAAAGACATTACCTTCGGGTATACAGGCAGACGCCACCGAATGTCGTGCAACTGTGAGCTGATCTGAATGCACGTTGCACAGCGTTCGTACACTTTTGTTATCAACCCTTAACCATTTTGCGCCGGATTTGTCCTTCAACACACATTCCCAAAGAAAGTGAATGAAAAGGGAGACAGGAGAAAAAGCTCTGGCTGCCCGGGAGATGTCGGCCAAATCTTCTGTAATAATAATAATAAAACGTGGCTACCTGAACCAATAAAGTCAGTTTATTTTGCAAAAACATCTAAAAGAAAACACACAGCAGCGTGTAAATTCGGTAACGCTGACTCAAACAGCTGGGATCTTTGAGATCAATTTGAGGAGTGTCTACGGTTAGCATTTTCCACATTTTCCATATTTAGCGTTCTTGGTCTCTTGTCTAAACCCCAGGAAGTCTTAGTCTCGGTCTCTATACACACTAGTCTCGACGATGGCTCAGTCTCGCTTTAGGTGGTCTCAACTACAACACAGCTGGAGAATGACCTTTCTATTGTGCTTTCCTGTCGCTGGCTGAGTAAACAAAACGGGAGGCGATAACTTATCCTGTGTCGAGTTGTAAATGTTTTTTCAATCGATTGTACTGAGTACAGTTAGTGTTTACTGATGGGAGAGAGCTACATCGAGTACACAGCATTTCTTCAAATTAGTTTAAAGTTATAATTTCTTTATCATCCCGGACGAAAACAAAAACACAATTTAAAAATTGGAGGTAACAGCCAATTATACGATCTGCGATGAGGTACTTTAACTTCGGGATTGTGGTGTTTTTTTCTCATACTAATGACATGTGTATGTTTGTTTGTGTGGAAAATCTCTTGTAAACTAGGGGTGGGGGAAAAAATCGCAGAATATTGCAATGTGTTTAAAATCGCAATAATATCGTATCGTGACATAAGTATCGGGATGATATCGTATCGTGAGGCCTCTGGTGATTCCCACCCCTATTGTAAACCTGTCCACAGGGTTAGTCACACAGCTAGTTTGTGTTCATCTTGTGAAGTTTATCTGCAGCCACTGCTGTTGTACAAACACAGCTCAAGGCAGAGCTCACAGATTACATTTGACATTTTTTTTAATTGATGTATAAAATCAAAACTTTGAACATTCTTTCATGTATTTATGTACAGTGAGATGATGTTAGCTGAGATTTCTGTAGTCCTGAAAAATGAAAAGGTTGAAATGAATCGTTAAAGTGAAGCTATAAAAAAACATAAAGAGATGCTTGTTCGTTTTGCTGCAAGTGTCTCAGTGTGTAAATGCTTTGCTGCAAGCGTTTGCATTCCTGCTTTTTCAAAGTTCTTCCAGACGTCTTCCAGGCACTTACTGTAACCAACCGGGTAAAAAACAAACAGCCGAACTGAAACCTGAAGGAGCTGAACAGAAGCGGCTTAGGTCACGATCACACTTGGCGTCTTTTTTTGACGAGAAAAAGTTGACTAGAAAGTTGGCAGCTGAGGTGTATTGTCATCCTATTTTATCTGATCATTCTATAACTTGTATTTAGGCCATATCTGAACTATCTATATGTAGCTAGAAGTGATGAACTTTAGCCTACTTTCAGAGGACACATCTCTGGAAACATCTGGAAAGTGTTATCAATGGAGCCCCCAAGATGGAGAAAGAAGGCCAGTTGGCTTGTAGACATTGGTCAATTATTGATCCAACCCCCACCTTATGTTACCCAAAGCATAGCCTAGTACTTACATACCATGTTCAAACAAAGAAAGTCAGAGGACCACTGGAGAATTGGGAACACAGGTCCTCTCCGGGCTCTTCAGAGCTTCTAAATTGATGCTGAATTCTTTGATGTAAATAAACCTTTATAATCAAGAAAAAGTGTCAGCAGATTCCTAACCACACAGCAACGCACCATCGCTACCGAATACACCACACAGCGTTTTGGTTTCATGAAGCAGCCGAGAGCGAGTCATTGGTCAGCTATCAAAAAAAAAAAAAAGCACCCGACTACAACTTCAAAAAGACTCTCTGAGCTGCATTAGTTGGCGGTGGTGTTTAAAGGGGAACTATGCAGTTTTTTTTAGCTTAATTTACCTGAACAGCTTCAGAGTCACTGGCCGACAGGCTAACACTGGCGCAATTACAGAAATGTTGATTAATGTGTTCACTGTCCTAATAGAATAAACTTACAACCAACGAATGGACCTTTTTCACAGCAGACATTTTTGTCATAGTAGGAAAAGCACAGCTGAGATTGATAACCTTAACGATGGCTCAGTTCCATCAAGTGTCCCAGTAAGATATTTCAGTGAGTCAGCATGCACAATACCAGGACCTCTCCTAAGTGGAATGCAGCCATCAGTAATGGTTTTGAATACACTTGTGCTTTTCCTACCATGACATGTCAACATGTCTGAAAAGAGGAAACGGCAGACTGAGCGAGCAAGTTTTTACACAGTG
Source organism: Perca schrenkii (assembly GCA_025617405.1). NCBI lineage: Eukaryota > Metazoa > Chordata > Actinopteri > Perciformes > Percidae > Perca > Perca schrenkii. Next base: position 28,969 of record CM046800.1, read on the forward strand.
TTGCCAAATATCCATTTCGTAGCTGTAGGGGGGAGCTCTATAGAGAAACCTGCGAGCAAAAAGCGAGAACACAGCGAAAGAATTGCCAAAACTGCATAGCGCCCCTTTAAAGAAGTGCTCACGACTTTTTTGAAAACCCGGTTTACTCCGTAAGGATTATAATGTAACACAGACGCTGGCAGCTTCTAAAAAGACACCAAGTGTGAACGTGGCCTAATGTTTGAGAAACTTTGATCACAGAAACGTTTAACCTTATAACACAGAGACTTCACAGGACCGTGAAATATAAAAGCCAGTTAAGCTGAATCCATTTTGAGACAAAAACAACAACGAAAGCAGATCAAACCTGTTTTCTTGAACTTAATTCGATAGCATAGATGAGTTAAAATAGTCCCAACCTGAAACCACCCACCCCGTCCCCTAGAGCTGCAACGATTAATCGATTAGTTCTCAAGTTTTAAATTAATCACCAACTATTTTGATAAATCGATTAGTCAGTTTGAGTGATTTTTTTTTTAAGACAAAAGTAAAAATTCTTTGATTCCAGCTTGTAAAAATGTGAATATTGTTCTAGTTTCTTCTCTCCTCTGTGACATTAAACTGAATATCTTTGAATTGTGGACAAAACAAGACCTTTGAGGAAGTCATCTTGGCCTTTTTAGGAAAAACTGATCTACATTTTTCACCATTTTCTGACATTTTATACCCCGAACAACTAATCGATTAATCGAGAAAATAATCAACAGATTAATCGACCTATGAAAATAATCGTTAGTTGCAGCCCTACCGTCCCCTCTACAATGTCCATAAGAAATCCTCTACATCAGGCACTTGTTGATTAGTCCGTAGCGGCTCCAAACCGCCCAATCACAAACAGCGAGCGGCCCTCCTCTCATTTAAATAGTCCGGGCAGCGCCTTGGCTTCCCGTTTTAGTCTCCTCTTTGGCGCGACTGTCTCCTGCTCGCCGTTCAGGCTCCGGGAGCTGCGGTGGGCGAGTGCCGGGTCATCGGGCGCCACGGGCCTCGGTGCCGGGTAACTGGGCTCGTAGTAGCGGTAGGGATCGTCCTCCTCGACCTCGCCGTAGTTCTGGAAGACGTTGGGCGGCAGTTGGACTGCGGGGACAGCGCCGCGGTCAGTGTCATCTTCACCCTCTGCGTCACCCAACGAAACCAACGTGGCGAGCCAGCCAGCCGGGAAAAGTCAGCGAGAGCCCAAAACAAAGATGGCCAAACCACACCCACCCCCACACACCGCCACCACAGGAAGCAGCGTTTTGGATTGGTTTGTTGGGGGTTTGATTGGGTTAGTGGGACAGGAAGACAGGAAGAGAGGGGGCGGGATGAGAAGGAAGGAGCAAGACACACAAGATTGACAACGGTTACCGATGTTACGGACTGAAAGCAGAGTTAGAGAGGGGGAGGGATCAACAACTGCAAATTAAAAGTTAAAAAGGGAGTTTAATGTCTCTTAAGTTCCACCAGGCAATTATTGGATTAGTTATCTATTAATTTACATTAAAATCATTTCAATTAAAGTCTTCAAGTGGTATTTTTTCAAATTAAAAGTCTGTTAAAACAACGTGCAAAATTTATATTCATAAGTTGTTGTGCAGATTGAGCTTTTAGGACCTCGAAAGAGTTTTATTTTTGTGTGTGTTACAGGAGTTTTTATTAAAAAAAGTGAAGCTGATGGTTTAATGAAGTGGATGATCGTAATCTAGAAGAAAAAGTCAGAAGAGGACGATTGTTTCAGTGCGAGTTGAACACAGTACAACGTCTGGGCTCAGCTCTGTTCAGGCAATATCAGGCAAATCTGATGCATCTGATCTAAAAGTATCTTCACTGCTTATTTTTTATTTAGGTTTACTATAACCCGGGTTTAAACAGAATAAAGAGACATGCAAAAAAAGAAGCTGTGCAGCATTCAAATGTTGATTTATGCCGAGCCTCTAAAGGGACATGGCTGTTATTTTCTCTCTTGTGCTCACAAGAAACTTTCTCATGAGCACAAGAGAGAAACTTTTCTTGTTGGCACGCTAAAGTATCTTGTGCTCACGAGAAACCAATCTGAATACCAGTTATTTACCTGATAGTGTCATTAACAAACGTAAAGATGATAGGGCAACTGTTAGAACGATTTCATGCTGTGAATGTCCAATATTAACTTTGGCCACAGTACTTCGTTAGCATCATTTTGCTAGCCTTAAGCGTGATTTATGGTTGTATGTGGAGGCGCCACGCAAAGCATTCGCCATAGCCTACGTAAGTGGCCTGAAGTTTATACTTGTGCGCTGGTGTTTGTGTCAAGCCGGTATGTGTGTGTGTGTGTGTGTCTGTGTGTGTGGGGGCAGTGTGTGGTAGAGCGAGGGAGAAAGTGAGAGAGTGACAGCGATTATCTTCAGAGTGAGTAGCGACTCTAGAGTCCTAGTGAGAGAACCAAAGTGTCTCCTCCGTTCTGTCTGACCACGGTGGGAGATCTGGAGCAGGAGAAGTAAACCCTCTCCTTGATTTCATGTAGTTTACGGAGAAGAACCAGGAAATGAGAAGGGGGAAACGCAACGCTACCAAGCCACGGCCAAGCGATGTGCGTTGCCTTGACGTGCATCACCTTGCCGTGTAGTTAAAGTTTTCGAGAAGTGAACGTCAGGCTACGCCATAGGGTCGGTACCTCCACGTACCTACAATACAGGCCAAAAGTTTGGACACACCTTCTCATTCAATGCGTTTCCTTTTTATTTTCATGACTATTTACATTGTAGATTCTCACTGAAGGCATCAAAACTATGAATGAACACATATGGAATTATGTACTTAACAAAAAAGTGTGAAATAACTGAAAACATGTCTTATATTTTAGATTCTTCAAAGTAGCCACCCTTTTCTTTTTTTGATAACTCTGCAAACCCTTGGTGTTCTCTCAATGAGCTTCATGAGGTAGTCACCTGAAATGGTTTTACCTTCACAGGTGTGCTTTGTCAGGGTTAAGTAAAGTACATAATTCCATATGTGTTCATTCATAGTTTTGATGCCTTCAGTGAGAATCTACAATGTAAATAGTCATGAAAATAAAAAGGAAACGCATTGAATGAGAAGGTGTGTCCAAACTTTTGGCCTGTACTGTACATATGTAGCCACGGCGTAGATTTAACGCAGAAGCATAAATCACGCTTTAGATTGGTTTCTTGTGACGAGATACTTTTGTGCACGAGAAAAAAAACAAAACATTTCCCCATGTCCCTTTAGGGGCTCTGTATTTTAATATCAAATGTCAATGTTATGAAGGATTCAAAGTATTCAGTACAGTCCTAAGTGATACCACTTCCATTCCCTGCAGTATTTTGTTAGCCTTTGCAGCAGTTAAAGCTCATAAATCCCTATTTTTGTTTCAGAGTTTCAGTGAAAGTGGCTCAGCTGTCACTGAGGTACTGTTCTGAAGAGGAAGAGTTGTAAAAAAAGGAGGCGATGACAGACAGACAGATGGGCCGACGGAGAGACACAAAGACAAAGAGAGAGAGGAATGATTACAACATGCAGACGGTACTCACACATTCATGCATTTAACGGGTAAAGATGACTCATGTGGGGTTTTCTTCAACTGTCAGGATTAGTTGTACCAATATAAGTTGAAAAAAGCATGTTTGCCGACTTGTGTATGTGATGACAGCTCTGTGGTGTTAACTGTGAAGCTGCGAAAATATAATTTCCCGTGTGTCTTTTCCCGTGAAAGGGTGAGAAAGGCTCCCTCTTTTTTTGACGCTGGAGAGCAAATTAACACGTAGCACATACAAAAGCTGCCAGCAGAAACATTTATGTGAATTCCTGCAAAGGAATTTGTTGCACTTGCGGCCCGAGTGCTGGTGTATTTGATGGTGATATGTGAATAAGGAAACCCTCCATGCAGCATCTTTCCAGTCAACTGAATAAACCCATCGAGACGCTGTTCGAGGTGCATTCATCTTTTCGGGGTGCTTTGAGAATTACATGGTTTCTTTTTGTCTTATTTGTGCAGGTTTGGGAGCCACAAAAGTGGCACAATCTTTTTGTGAATTCACCCCGATAATACAAAATAAAATGTTAACATGCAGGAGTCAGTCGGTGATTTGGTCAATGTGTAGTTATTGTTTGTGTGTAGGTTCAAGCTTAAAGGAACACGCTGACTTATTGGGACTTTGTCTTATTCCCCGTATCTCCAACTAGCCTACTGCTCCAAATAAGTGACAAAATAACGCCAACATGTTCCTATTTACATGTTGTGATTTGTATAGTCACAGCGTGTACAAATAACAAGGTCACATGACACACAGCCATCTTCTAACCGTATACATACTGGGGACTATATTCTCAGAAAGGTGAAGCACTGCTACTTCTGCTACTTGGGCGGAGTGATATGCTCGCAGCACCTGAGAAGCCCCGTGGTGAGGAGCAGAGAGTTCGCCTGGAGTTCGATCGGAGTTGGAGTAATATCACTCCGCCCAAGTAGCTAGAAGTAGCAGTGCTTCGCCTCCTGAGAATATAGTCCCCAGTATGTATACGGTTAGAAGATGGCTGTGTGTCATGTGACCTTGTTATTTGTACACCCTGTGACTATACAAATCACAACATGTAAATAGGAACATGTTGGCGTTATTTTGTCACTTATTGGGAGCAGTAGGCTAGTTGGAGCCGGTTACCTCCAGGATCTGTGCTAAGCTAGGCTAGCGAGATGAGAAGGGTATGTATGGACTTATCTAACACTGGGGGAGATACGGTGAATACGCTAAAGTCCCGATAAGTCGGCATGTTCCTTTAAAGGGCCGTTTCACCCAATTCATAATAAACATTTTCACACTTTTTCTCAATATGTAGATTGTTTAGATTAAGTTTGAACCCAGTAGAAAGAAAGTCATCTTTCAACCTCCAGGTTTCGGTTTTTGTTTTGATAATTTTTTTTATTTATCATATAATTAATATAATAATATAATTTGGGTGAAGTGACCCTTTATGCAACTTTGAGGAGGAAAGAAAACTCAGATGATAGTTTAATAAATATTAAATATTTAAATCATAATGTACAGTACAGGCCAAAAGTTTGGACACACCTTCTCATTCAATGCGTTTCCTTTTTATTTTCATGACTATTTACATTGTACATTCTCACTGAAGGCATCAAAACTATGAATGAACACATATGGAATTATGTACTTAACAAAAAAGTGTGAAATAACTGAAAACATGTCTTATATTTTAGATTCTTCAAAGTAGCCACCCTTTGCTTTTTTTGATAACTCTGCAAACCCTTGGTGTTCTCTCAATGAGCTTCATGAGGTAGTCACCTGAAATGGTTTTACCTTCACAGGTGTGCTTTGTCAGGGTTCATTAGTGGAAGTTTTCCCTTTATTAATAAAAAATCATAGTTTTGATGCCTTCAGTGAGAATCTACAATGTAAATAGTCATGAAAATAAAAAGGAAGCGTATTGAATGAGAAGGTGTGTCCAAACTTTTGGCCTGTACTGTACATCTTTGGATTTGAATTTCTCGTGCATTTGAGACATGCACCCTGAACACACGAGTGTGGGACAGATGACTCCGGCGTCATGCCGACCGTTTAACTTCGGCGGCGGCTTTTCAACGTGAAAAGGAGCCGACTGAATTAAACGTTTCACGTGCCGACCTTCAATCCAAAATACATTCTCAGCACTGAAAAGCTGTTCATGCTCAGTCATACGGTTTACAATGTCTGCATGTTTAAACAAGCTGATGGGTTGTAGAAAAAGATATTTTCTACATTCAACATGGTGTCATTATTAAATACAGTGATGTGTGATCTACTTATTTCTGTTCTTATGGGTATCTTGTTTTTATGATCTAGGTCAGTGGTTCTCAAGCTTTTTTCTATAATGTATCCCCGTTTTGAACAGTTATTTTAAGCCATGTACCCGCTAACTAGTGCAAATAATATTTGGTAGAAAAAAAAAAAAGACTATACAGAGGAAGAATACAGCGATGTCAGCGATAGATTTACTAAACAACAGCCTTGGACCTGGAAAACATTTTAATGATGGAAAAAGGAGACAAAAAAACTTTAAAAAAAAACGACAAAACCTTGGAAAAAGACGGTAGAAAGAAGGAAGGAAGGCAAGAATAGGTCGAAAATAGTAATAAAAACTTCTGAAAAAAAACACATTAGAAAGAAGGAAGGCAACACTAGGGTGAAAAAAGTGACAAAAACTTCAAATAAGTGACAAACTTTCGAAAAAAGTGAAAAAAAACTTTGAAAAAAGTGACAAAAACGTAGAAAAATGAGACAAAAACTTTGAAGAAAGAATTTGTAGAAAAAAAGTCAGGAAGAAAGGCAAGAATAGGTCAAAACAAACGACAAAACCTTCAAAAAAAGGTGACAAACTTCAAAAACAGCGACAAAAACTTTGAAAAAAGCGTCAAAAAGCGACAGTAACTACAGCCTTGTAGCTGAAAACATTTTGCAAAAAATGTCACGGACCCCCTACAGTCCTCCAAAGTACCCCTAGAGGGACACGTACCCCCATTTGAGAAACACTGACCTAGGTTGTGTCCTCTAACCTTGACACTGTTTCTGTAATTACAATATTAACTATTATAAATCAACCTATTTCAATGACAGAACTTATATTGCAGCATTTTTTAATCACACTAGTTGTAAGTTTAGTCTTTGAGTGTATCTTCTGTTTGTTTTCAACCTGGACTCTATTTTCCGATGTTTTTGTGTCTAAGTGACTGATGGGAGACACACTTTTTTTTAAATTGGTCCAGTATTAAGCCAGTCGGCAACAGCGAAACAAGCTTCAACATAACGGTAATTGGTAAATGTGAATCTTCAATTTGCGTCCACTAAAAGGGCTGTTGTTGCCGCTGACAGGCTCAGATTATTAATCTGTCTGACAACATTATGGAAAGGATCCCTACAGAGACAGACCTTTTAGTTAAAGAGTGAAATCCTTTTAGTTTAACATTAAAAAGCCCTGAAATCACCATCAACAAACTCCACCAGACTCCATGTAATAAAACTTGAATTTTATCATCGTAAAACACACTTCACTAAAAGTCGACAGAAACGAAAAAAAGAAATTCAAAAGTGGCCTTGGTTCGTCTGTTCACTGTTCCAACAATCTCTGGTTTGAGTGAAATGGACCTTTAATTCACCTATTTACATGTGGAGATATGCTGGCTCTATACACGCTAAAAGTCCTAATTATTTACATGGAGTCTGGTGGAGATATGCTGGCTCTATACACGCTAAAAGTCCTGATTATTTACATGGAGTCTGGTGGAGATATGCTGGCTCTATACACGCTAAAAGTCCTGATTATTTACATGGAGTCTGGTGGAGATATGCTGGCTCTATACACGCTAAAAGTCCTGATTATTTACATGGAGTCTGGTGGAGATATGCTGGCTCTATACACGCTAAAAGTCCTGATTATTTACATGGAGTCTGGTGGAGATATGCTGGCTCTATACACACTAAAAGTCCTGATTATTTACATGGAGTCTGGTGGAGATATGCTGGCTCTATACACGCTAAAAGTCCTGATTATTTACATGGAGTCTGGTGGAGATATGCTGGCTCTATACACGCTAAAAGTCCTGATTATTTACATGGAGTCTGGTGGGTTTGGTGATAGTGATTTCAGGGCTTTTTAATGTTAAACTAAAAGGATCTCGCTCTTTAACAGAAAGGTCTATCTCTGTAGGGATCCTTTCCATAAATTTGTCAGACACTAAGAATAATAATCTGAGCCTGGCAGAACTTTTAGTGGACCTAAACTGACAATGAACATTTGTGCTGTAGGGTTGCATTGCAGTCGATGGTTACAGCGTTCTCGCTCAATACTGGACCAATGTCGGAGACCTTAGTCACTTATCTGACTGGACCCTACCTACCTCCAACATTGTAGCCCACACAGGAGTTCTGGTCGCAGTAGCCCGGAGGCCCAGTGGAGCCGACTGGTCCCGGGACCCCGGGACGACCAGGGGTCCCTGGGTTTCCAGGCCTCCCTGAGGGACCCTGGCTGCCAGGTCTGCCCTGGCCTTGGGCTCCTGGGGAGGGAGGGGAGGAGGAATTGGTTAGAAAATGATCGGGAGATTCAAAACCTGTGGGGTAGTGTGTGTGTGTACGGCTAGGTGTGGTTTAATTGTACCGGGGGGTCCTGGAGGTCCTCTGGGGCCCTGGACTCCAACACCTTGAGATCCTTTCTCACCCTTTTCTCCTGGTTGACCTGGAAACACAGACACACACACACACACACACACACACACACACAGACACACACACACAGACGACAGACACACTCTTTGAGGCATGACGGCTTGTGAACGTACTTTGAGGACCTACAGCAGAGGTGTCAAACTCAATTTCCCAGAGGGCCACACTGGAAACTAAGAATCACATCAAGGGCCAGACATGTTTAGTTTATTCACATGCTTTTATTTAATCGAAAAAGTCAAGGATCTTTTTCTGGATTATTGCCTGTCTCATATATTCTTACTTACAGTTTTGTCGACATAAAGCCCCAAAAAATTAACTTAGCCATCAAAGAAAAAAAGCGACAAAAAATGTCGAAAAAAGCAACAAAAACATTGGAAAAAACGCCAGAAAAGGCCCCCAAAAACGTTGGAAAAAGGCATCAAAAGCGTCTGCAAAAGTGACAAAAACTTCAGGAAAAAAACTGCGGCAAAAACTCCAAAAACCGCATTTGGCCCGCGGGCCTTGAGTTTGACACGTGTGAACTACAGTCTTTAAATTGATGTTTTAAAGCAGGGCTCTTCAACAGGTGGTCCGGGACCCCTAGGGGGGTCCTCAGAGTCACTGCAGGGGGCCCTCCGAATTATTGTTAATTTTTAAAAGTTTTTTAAAAATTTAAAACATCTTAACATGATTCCAACATATTATTAGCAAATATAAATCCCCTCTGATGATAGGCTTACTGGCCAATAATGTAGTCACTAATTAAAACATGATTTAGAAAATCATGCCAACTATTTTAAGGCTATTTGAATAGCTTAGGACCAGATTAATATGCAACTTCATTTTATACAATATATATACAGAACAGGCCAAAGGTTTGGACACACCTTCTCATTCAATGAGTTTCCTTTTTATTTTCATGACTATTTACATTGTAGATTCTCACTGAAGGCATCACAACTATGAATGAACACATATGGAATTATGTACTTAACAAAAAAGTGTGAAATAACTGAAAACATGTCTTATATTTTAGATTCTTCAAAGTAGCCACCCTTTGCTTTTTTTGATAACTCTGCAAACCCTTGGTGTTCTCTCAATGAGCTTCATGAGGTAGTCACCTGAAATGGTTTTACCTTCACAGGTGTGCTTTGTCAGGGTTCATTAGTGGAATTATTTCCCTTATTAATAAAAAAGCAAAGGGTGACTACTTTGAAGAATCTAAAATATAAGACATGTTTTCAGTTATTTCACACTTTTTTGTTAAGTACATAATTCCATATGTGTTCATTCATAGTTTTGATGCCTTCAGTGAGAATCTACAATGTAAATAGTCATGAAAATAAAAAGGAAACGCATTGAATGAGAAGGTGTGTCCAAACTTTTGGCCTGTACTGTATAAGGGGGTCCCTGATCCGTCTCTATTTCAGTTAAGGGGTCCTTGGCTTATAAAAACGTTGAAGACCCCTGACTTAAAGTCCTACATCTCTAACTTTTAACATCTTTTTAACATTCTCTCGCGGTAGTTACAGTTAGCAGTGAGCTGTGGTTCCCTCTCGTTTACCTCTTTCTCCCGGCTGCCCGTTCTGTCCGTTCTGTCCCGGGAAGCCAGGTCTTCCTGTGGGTCCCTGTTCTCCCTGGGGCCCTGGAGACCCCTGTCTGCCGGGCTCTCCGGGGGGTCCCGGCACGGTGCGGATGGACACCGGCGGACTGGGCACGTGGTTCAGGATGGCGTTGTAGCGCGCCATGTGGCCTGAAAACAGAAAAGAGGGATGAATTCTCCAGAAGACTGGAGCTGTGTCTCATTCAGCTTCCTCCGTCAGTACACTGCCAACGTGCACTGACCACTTCCTGCCGTAGTGTGTGTGTGTGTGTGTGTGTGTGTGTGTGTGTGTGTGTGTGTGTGTGTGTGTGTGTGTGTGTCTATCCTGCTCTTTGTGCCTTTAAGGTCACAAAGCTACAAGACCCTCATGGAGGTCATATAATAGAACTGCCGACTAACTTACTGTATTTTTACTGACGATGCATTCTCCATCCACCAACCAGAACCTGATTCTAACCTCGATCCTTAAACTACAGCTTCCCCCTCACACTGATGTAAGTTATACTTGTGTGTACGTTACGTAGAAATATGCAGAAAGTGCTGTTACTCACTCTGAATGAGCTGCTCACACACCTGCCTGGCGATGTCCTGGACTGATGCTGTCGACTGCAGGTCGCCCTGGAGACATGAGACACACACACACACACACACACACACACACACACACACACACACACACACACACACACACACACACACACACACACACACACACACACACACACACACACACACAGCTTCTGTTAATGTTTGGATCTGGAATCTCGACTGGGCGCTTACCGGCCGCAGTTGCCGTACATTCGTGGTTACAACTAATGACAGAACTGCATTGAAGTGTCCCGAACTATAAACAGGCAGTTCATAACTAAATGTGTTTGTGAGCTGCTGCATCAACATGCAGCGTTTCTCCAACTCTTCCTACACACTACTGATGCTGTGATCACACAACACACAACTTTTCTGTGAAGAATAATGTCTTTTCTGAGAAAAGAATGCATTCTGCATTTTCAGATTTTTTCCTTAATTTGCCTGTGTGAATGTGCTAATGACTCACAACGTGCCAGTGATCAACAGCTTTATTGTCTGCAGATTTACATGAAAAAATGTAATTGCATGTGAACACAACGAGCCGTTCGCCTACAGCTGTTGGTACCAGTTAAGCATTTACATAAACTCTCAAATCATTTAAATTCCACTACGGTAGGAAGAACTCTTAAAGTGCTCATATTATGCTTTATGGCTTTTTCCCCTTTCCTTTATTGTGTTATATATCTTTTTTTGTGCACATTATAGGTTTACAAAGTGAAAAAGCCCAAAGAGACAAACATGGGTCACTTTGTAACACACGTTATAATGCTCGCCTAGCTGCTAGCATGGCACTCCCTCATACTCTGCTTCTGACTGGCTAGTAGTCCTTACCTAGGTACTGTCAGGGCACGCCCTCACACTCTGCTTCTGACTGGCTAGTAGTCCTTACCTAGGTACTGTCAGGGCACGCCCTCATACTCTGCTTCTGACTGGCTAGTAGTCCTTATCTAGGGCAGGGTTTTTAGAACAAAAAAAGCCACTTTATAAAAATCTAACACCCAGCAGTGTGTATTTTCTTTGCCCCCCGTTTCCAATGCAACATTCAAATTACTAGACTAAAAAATAATATCCTGAGAAAAGTGGATTTTGAGGGGTATAGCTCCATAGAGTCCCATTCATTCTGCACTGGCCTGTGAGCGCCCCCTATATGGATCTCTGGTGGAACTACAACCAGTTCAGAAGCCGGAAGTAACGAGGGAGTGGAACTTCTTCCCTTATTAGAAAGTCTTTGGTATGTTGAGTGTGGATTGGAACACGCATTAGTGAGTACCCGACATTACTCATACAGTATATCTTATTCTTATTCTCCATACTAACCTCTCTTCACAGTAATCTGTCGATGTGCGTGTGAGGTCTCTGGGTGTGCAAATCCTGTGTTTTAGGATGATGTTATCGTCATTACAGGAAGAAATACGCAGCATTGGTTGCAACATTTTTTATTTTTAGAAAGATTATTTTTGGGGCTTTTTCGAGCTTTAACTGACAGGACAGCTAGGTGAGAAAGGGGGGAGAGAGAGGGAGGACATGCAGGAAATGGTCACAGGACAAGCCTCTCAGTATATGTGCGCCTGCTCTACCCACTGAGCCAACCTGGCCATTGATTTCAACACTTTTTACTACAGCGCTGCTCGTTACTTCGAATACTTTCTTGTTTCAGTCTTTTATCTGATCAGGATCCATCGGTTCCTGGAAGCAACGTATGAACAGGTTTACAGAACAAAATGTAATGCAATAAAATAACACAAGCTGCTGCCGGAATATGAACTGCAGCTTTAAAAATTACCAACGGCTGAATCAACAGCTTCAGTGGTTTGGTACACAGACAAAAAAGTAAAAAAAAAAGTTAAGTATATTTATATATTTTATTTGAAGAAACAGCTTTTTTAGAGTGGACATGTCTTCTCAGCTTGTTAAATGTGAGTATGTTTCTAGTCTCTTCTCTCCTCTGTGACAGTAAGCTGAATATCTTTAAGTTGTGGACAAAACAAGACATTTGAGGATGTCATCTTGAGCTTTTTGGGGAAACACTGATCCACATTTTACATCATTTCCTGACATTTTAGAGACCAAACATCTAATCCATCAACACAGAAAATAATCTACAGATTACAGGTGCAGTAGGCAAGTAGGTAACCCTATGTTCCAGTAGAACTACATGAAGCAGGTAACCTGGCACCACCTCCAGCCTGTAATGTGATTACAGCTCCCTTTTCAGATGCACCAATCAGGGCCCCCCTGCACACGCATTCATTCTCCCTTGTGGGGGGAGGAGCTTTAGGGGACCGTTTTGGGCTTTAGCGGAAAGTGGGGGGAGGGACTGAGAAGTTGCTGATGTTCAAATTTTTGGGCTAACTCCTGGATCTTCCCAATCCTACCTACGGCACCTTTAAATCGACAATGAAAACAATCGTTAGTCGAAGAAAAAAAGAAGAGACAACTCACCCGTTCTCCTTTCTCCCCTTTGCTTCCAGGAGGACCCTGCAACAAAGACAATGTGTCAATGAAAAACTGATAAAAACGACACAAACGTAGTGTGAAGGGGTCAACACTGCAGACATAAGGTTGAAAAAGCAGAAATTAGGATCTGTGGGAAGGTGAAACAAATTGCTGACAAATTACTCTCCCCCCCCGTTAAACAAAATGTTGTCGAGCGTGTAATTACAGATACGTGGGTGAAATGCAAAGAGTCCTCCTGAACTAATTACCACACTTTTATGTCAATTGCAGGTCTTATAACGTGATCTTACCGGAGGAAAATATGCTTCAGTTCTTGAGAAATGATACTGCTTAACGTTGTTTTGTAAAGTTAATTTTTGGGGCATTTGTAGGCCTTTACTGACAGGACAGCTGAAGACATGAAAGGGGAGAGAGAGGGGGAATGACATGCAGCAAAGAGCCACAGGTTGGAGTCGAACCCGGGCCTGCTGCGTCGAGGAGTAAACCTCTAAATATGGGCGCACATCTGATTCTACATTTGCGAGATGGACATACACTCCCATTATTTCCAGTTCTTTAGAGACAAGGATAACAACATTATAGTCTCGTTACAGTCCTATGTGCAGCGCTAAACGCAAAGCAAACCGAGAGAGCTGCAGGCACAGAGCAGAGGTGTTGACGAGAGGTTTTTGTAACTCAAAACTAACACTAAAGTAGTGTAAAGCATTACAATTCAGAGACCGAAATATTGTAATATAAGTAATTAGTCTCTGAAATACTGTTTTTATCCAAGAGCCATATATATAATTATTTTTTTCCTGCTTTGCACGGTTACAGATGTTTTGCACTGAGAGGACTACATTCAATTGCGTTGTACATGTACAGTACAATGACAATAAAGACTATTCTACCTTCTGAATGACAGTAACTAGTAATATATAATGTATAAGTAACTTGCCCAACACATTGCAAGTGCTGCAGTTGCAAGTTTCAACGTGTATAACTGCTATTGTTTGGTCTAAACTGGGCTTAAGTAAAACTGTCAAAGGAACATTTTTTAGGAAGGCAGGTTAAGGCTCTGACAGGAGCTATTCTCAGTGTGTGAGTGACAGACTAGCGTACCTTCAGACCGGACAGGAAGCAGGTAATCCTGCTGACAGACTCTCTCTCTCTCTCTCTCTCTCTCTCTCTCTCTCTTTGTGTCTGTCTGACAGACTCTGTTAAACTAAGCCTGACTGACAAGACTTCCTGCCTCCTCCTCTCTATAGAGAGTCCGTGTTTGTGCAGCAGCTTTTGTCAGAAAAAGGTAATAGGAAATGTAAAAGCGTACTGTTACAGGTGTAAAACCCCAGACTGTGGTCTCTTGGGACTCACCGGTGGTCCCAGTTCTCCCTGTTTTCCTGAAGGGCCCGTGTGACCGGGGGCCCCGGGGGCTCCTGGCGTTCCCTGAAGAGAAAGATTAAAAAAGGAGGAAGAATCAGAATCAGAGTCGACTTTATCGGCCAAGTTTGTCGACATATACGAGGAACTTCACTCCGGTGATCACAAGTACATAGACAAATGTTTAACGCTAAGAAAACCCCTTGTTAAATCAGAAGCTGGACTGATGTTAACGGGTTTTATTGTAGCTGCAAGGCTCCTTTTGCGTTACTGGAAGAGTCCAAATAAACCAGACATGATGGACTGGCTTAAAGTTATTACAGAGATAGCGGCCTTTGAACTTCCAATCAAAAGGGTGCAGAATATTCCAAGCAAAAGCCAGACAAGCATGGATGTCTTTTGAATATAGTATTACTACTGACTTTTAGAGGGGAGAGGTGGGGCATTGGTGGATAGAGGATGATTATGGATGTGCAGGCACACATATGTGTGTTTATATTATTTGTGGGTAACAGTGTGTATGTAATGGGTAATGGTGATGCTGTGTGGGTTCCTTTTTTGGCTGCCTTTTATTGGCTTTATTTTCTACCCTTTGTATTTTCAAATGTGAGATATATGTATTACATTTGTATCATGTATACAGTATATGTGTGTGGAGTTGCATAACCAAAATAAATAAAAAAGGTTAATTACAAGTTTTACGATAAGAAAACCTAAACATTTTATTATTTTATTTATTTATTACAGGGACAGTGCATATTAATAAACATTTCTGTCAATAAGCCAGAGTTAGCCAGAAGGCTTTTTTTTTCATCTGCGGTCCCTAGACAGATGGTAAAAAAGTCACCCTAAAAGAAGGTAAAATTACATATTTACATAACAATATAACATTTAAAATACATACAATACACAGCAGACCACACTCAGACAAACATCAGACGAAGACATTAACACATGCACACAGTTTTTAATAAAGTTTTTACATTTTGCAGGACAGTCGGTAGGAAAAGTAGAAGTGCAAAGATGAATCTATTAGTAATCTATCACTCACCATGGTTCCTGAGGCGCCCTGTCTGCCCTGCGGGCCGTCTTTACCTGGCAGCCCCTGTGGACGACAAGAAGAACATACACATGTTGGACCATTGAAATATTGATGGTGTTTGTGCTCTTAAAGTTATTTCGGAAAGTGCTTTTTCATGTATTGTGTTTTTAACATGTATCATCTTGTATGTTTAATCTAAAGCACTGCTGTGATTTTTTTCTGTTACACAGAATTTTACAGAATTTAAATAATTAGCATAATAATCATGTGGCAGTTAGAAGTAATGCTGTTTATTCACCAAAATAACAAAGTATTCATTTAGAGGGGGCCCCGAAAAAAACCAACCTGATCTCACAGAATTCTGTGAAATGAACAAGGTCCCTTAACTCAAAATATGTGGCAGTGTCACGGATTCGTCGAAAATTCGGTGACGGGCCCACGGAAGATTTCCGTGAAATGAACACGTCCCCTTAAGTTAATGGAACACACCGACTTATTGGGACTTTATCTTATTCACTGTAACCCCCAGAGTAAGAAAAGTCGATACATACCCTTCTCATCTCCGTGCGTGCTGTAACGCTGTCTGACGGCTCCAGCGGCATCAGGCCAGCACAGATCCTGCAGGTGAATGGTTCCAGTAATCCTACTGCTCCAAATAAGTGACATAATAACACCAACATGTTCCTATTTACATGTTGTGATTTGTAGAGTCACAGCGTGTACAAAAAACAACGTAACATGAGACACAGCCGTCTTCTAATTGTAAACAAACCGGGAACTATTTCAGGCGGAAGAATATAGTACTTGGGCGGAGTGATATGCTCGCAGCAAGCCTGTCTGAGAATATAGTTCCCGGTTTGTTTACTGTTAGAAGACGGCTGTGTCTCATGTTACGTTGTTTTTTGTACACGCTGTGACTATACAAATCACAACATGTAAATAGGAACATGTTGGCGTTATTTTGTCACTTTTGTCACAATTCGGAGCAGTAGGCTAGTTGGAACCAGTTACCTGCAGGATCTGTGCTAGGCTAAGCTAATGCTGGAGCCGTCAGACAGAGTTACAGCACGCACAGAGATGAGAAGGGTATGTATGGACTAGTCTAACTCTGGGGGTTACGGTGAATAAGACAAAGTCCCAATAAGTCGGCGTGTTCCTTTAAGGAAACGGTTGAGGGTGGGCTTACGTTTCCATGACATGCGGGATAACAACGGGACGCTTGTTTTTAGGAAAAGAAGAACAATGGGACGGTTGGGTTCAGGAAAACAATAACGGGACGCAGGACAATAACGGGACGGTTGGGTTCAGGAAAAGAAGAAAGCAACAGTTGGGTTTAGGAAACGTGACACATGGGACCCAATCCCCGGTGTCCTGGGTGAAAGTCCTGTGTTGTTTGACCCATCCTCCCCTAACCTGACTCCACCAGATGGATCGCTTCACATTTTGCTCGACATATCCATCTGGGAACTTTCCATTGGAGAACTTTTGGGGAAGGGGGCGAAAATCCTGGTTAGCTGATTGGATAAACCATCTGTCTATCACCACCTACAATACAGTCCAAAAGTTTGGACACACCTTCTCATTCAATGTGTTTCTTTATTCTCATGACTATTTACATTGTAGATTCTCACTAAAGGCATCAAAACTATGAATGAACACATATGGAATTATGCACTTAACAAAAAAGTGTGAAATAACTGAAAACATGTCTTATATTTTAGATTCTTCAAAGTAGCCACCCTTTGCTTTTTTTGATAACTCTGCAAACCCTTGGTGTTCTCTCAATGAGCTTCATGAGGTAGTCACCTGAAATGGTTTAACCTTCACAGGTGTGCTTTGTCAGGGTTAATTAGTGGAATTATTTCCCTTATTAATAAAAAAGCAAAGGGTGGCTACTTTGAAGAATCTAAAATATAAGACATGTTTTCAGTTATTTCACACTTTTTTGTTAAGTACATAATTCCATATGTGTTCATTCATAGTTTTGATGCCTTCAGTGAGAATCTACAATGTAAATAGTCATGAAAATAAAAAGGAAACGCATTTGAATGAGAAGGTGTGTCCCCAACTTTTGGCCTGTACTGTATAAGGGGGTCCCTGATCCGTCTCTATTTCAGTTAAGGGGTCCTTGGCTTAAAAAACGTTGAAGACCCCTGACTTAAAGTCCTACATCTCTAACTTTTAACATCTTTTTAACATTCTTTCGCGGTAGTTACAGTTAGCAGTGAGCTGTGATGAGATGTGGTGATAGACAGGCCAAATCAACCAATCAGATCAAACTCTTGCCGAAACCAATCGTGGAGAAGAGCAAAAACATCTTTACCTCAGAGAAAAGCCTCCAGTGCCGCTTTTTTTAGTCTTCTTTCAATGAAGGAATACTTTCTAATTCGGATCAAACTTGCTGCGATAGCTACGCTCATCTCATCCGTGGAAGATGCCACGTTGTTTAGACTGAACAGTCGCTTCTCGTTGCGTCACGCCTAAACCCGCCTCAAAACCAACGCTGATTGGTCAGTCGTTTGGTGAATGGCTCCAAATGTTCTCTATCTCAAGATGCCAGACTGATTTGCGAGTGGAAAACTGGAGCTCGCCAGATCAGGATGCTCTCACGAGGCTAATCCACCCCCCCAAACATACTCCCTATGCTGATTTTCAGCCTTTCAAACTACTCGCTACCGTAGTCGCTCTTAATGCTACGTCATCTTCTCATTGACTTTACGTTGGCATTGTTTTCCGTGGTGGCCACGCGGAATTATCACACATTTCGTGCCACCACCACGTAATGCCTTGTTAACAGTTCGTGGTCATTTCACGGACTTCTGTGAGACCAGGCTGAAAAAAAAACATTATGCCTAGTGTAATTTTTTCCATGTGATCCAGCTCCGAGTATGTGTAGTAGTAATAATAATTTCATTTATACTGTTTATTGATCCCCAGTGGGGAATTACAATTAGCTATAGCTGTAGTATGTTAAGATGTTAAGAGTAATATGTTTGCGGTGACTCACTCTGATTCCTGCCGGGCCTTCTCTGCCTGGAGGTCCGGCTCGGCCAGCGATTCCCTGAAACACAGAGAGGAGAGCAGCTCACATTTCACACGGAGTCTAAATCTACACATTTTAACAAATGACGTCAATATTTTAAAAACAACTGACAACATAACTTATGACCTCATAAGCAGAAGATTCCTGATCGGCCCATCTGAGCTTTCATTTTCTCAAAGACAGACCAGGATACCCAGGGCTCAGTTTACACCTATCACCATTTCTAGCCACTGGGGGGCCATAGGCAGGCTGGGGGAACTCATATTAATGTTAAAAAACCTCATAAAGTGAAATTTTCATGCCATGGGACCTTTAAATAACACTTGCCTGATGACTTCTACTCTCTTCTGCTACTGCTGCTACTGCTGCTACTGGCAGTAAGACGAGTGCTTAGGGACCGTCTACAAACTACAACACTGAAAAGAGATGCAACAAAAATACTTAATAATTTAATGATTAAATAAGGTAGTGTCTCCAAACTTACCTCATTTATAACTTGTCTCCTGCTAGTTGTTCTACAGCACTTACTTTTAAAAAATAAGTTAAATTAATAAATATTTTTGTTGTATCTCCTTTCAAACCATCCCTTTAATCAGTGTTGCATGGCTGTGTGTGTGTGTGTGTGTGTGTGTGTGTGTGTGTGTGTGTGTGTGTGTGTGTGTGTGTGTGTTTTGTTGCTTCCTGTTGCTCTGCAATGCTTCTGCCTTGAGAACGCTCATTGTGTTGCTGTTGCTGTCATTTGGTGTCTTGTTCGTCTGTAACCTTTCACTCATTTGTTTCACCCATCACCTAACTGGTATTAAAACATCTGGCCGAAAGGACTGCAGTAGAAAATTAGCCAGCTGGCTAACACTGACACATTTACAGATATGTTGATTAATGGGATGTCCCAGCTGGGGACCTTTGTTGCATGGCTTCCTATACTTTCAACTTTCCAAAAAAAAATTAAACCATCTAACTCTCCTGTTATAAACGGTTCTGTGTAGATTAAATCTTGCGGTCTTGTTACAAACTCGATTTGAACAGCAGAAATCAACCTTTTGCAAATGGCACTATTATTCACCATCTGACAACTGTTTGCTTCCAAAAGGTCATACTAGTCCCAGTAATTTATAGCAGAACATTACTTTTGTGAGGCTCTTTTCATGGAAAAGACCGCTGCCCAATGTTCGGTCACTGACAATATTCAACAATTCATTTTCATCTCTGGCAAAAACACTTCAAAATATAAGTTTGGCAGGAGACGTTAGACGTTTGGTGTCTTAATAACATGACTTGATGATGATTCGTAATGATTAAGCACCAGACAAACGGTTGAATATTAACATATTGATCATTAAGACCTAACTAGGGTTGGGGTTTTTCTAATACCGGTGCTAAAGGATATTTTTAAAACAGTGCCGGTGTCTAAACGGTGCCTGAACAAATACTTTTTTAAAAAGTATGACAAAAACAATCACCGGATGGGAAAAGGGTATTTAACAATAACTTTGAATGCACCAAGAGGCTTAGGCGTCCAGTACGCAAATGTGACGTCACAGGAGCACCGTAGGCTACCAGTTTCTGTGTTGTTTTTCCGACATCTGCATCTGCAGACTGTTAACGTCCCGGTGTTGGGATCCTCTACAGTAAAATACAGTCACACTTTACACCGTTTAACGTTAGCTGTAAGTATTTTAATCGTGTTTAATCCAGCTACTAGCCAACGGTAGGCTAATGTCACCTGCTGTCAAGTGTAGTGTTAACTAGGGTCACGTGCAGCGATGCTTCTGTTGTCTTAGTTTTTTCTCACCTGTGTTCCTTGTTGTCCAGCTTCACCTTTCTGTCCTCTCTCTCCTGGAGCACCCTGCCGATCAAAAATATACTTTACTTTTCTGACAGTATGCATATCGTTAATATAAAATGAAATGTACTAAAAATCATAGTTGTAATGGTGTAAAAATTACAGTGCTTTTCATAAAACGTACAATATGAATTGTATCCGCAATATGTCACAATGAAAATTAACATTCAAAATAACAACCTTTAGAAATAAATAGAGAAAGTTTAAGTGTATATTAGAGTGGAAGTAGTGTCTTGATGTTTTACTGCCAATGGTGTGGACCTGAGCTCTATAGTGACACTGAGAACTGGGTGGGTGTTTGTCTTACTGGGGGTCCTATGATGGAGCGTCCGCTGGGTCCTTGTGGTCCTTGGGGTCCCTGAGGCCCGGGCACACCTGTATCACCAACTGGACCAGTTGGCCCCTGTAGAGAGAGAGAGAGAGAGAGAGAGCGAGAGAGAGAGAGAGAGAGAGAGAGAAAGAGAATGTGTTAAAGACAGTCTTGTATAGTCTAGTCTGGATCTGCGGAAGTGCATTTCTAATCTCCGTGTGTTGCCGTTCTCAAACTCCGTTCTCTGGAAACAACAACAAAATTCGAGCTAGCGAGCTACACGCTGAAAATATCACGTTTTGAAGAATATTTGGATGTTGCAACAAGGCAGGCCTGCTTGGTTCTTTTGGTGAATGATTGTAAAGATTTACAAAGAATATGTTTAGGTAATTTCCTCTCTAACTGGGAGGATTTGGGACCGATTGGTGGGATTGTTGTGGACCAAGTACAGACGGAGATACACTGGTAAGAGCTAATGAGGTATAAAAATGTATCAGCTAATTTAAATAGCTCACATTACTGTATTGTGTGAACAGTTAACTTCATTTAATATTGTATGTGGCGTTTTTTTTGCGGGGTGCAAATGTTCCACCAAAACAAGTTCCTTCCTGAGACTATTTAGCAGAGCCAACGTTGCTGCGTTCGGAGCTTAGCGCTGCCCAAGACCATAGTGATTGGTTTAAAGAAATGCAAACAACCCAGAGTGTTTATTTCTCCTATACCAGAATGTATCTGTGGTGTAGCCAGACCTTCCTCCACAGCGCTGTGGAGATAGAGCCGGCAATGTGAGACTTTATAATGTCTGATGTGAGGACGCTGGTGTCCACTTGTCATGTAAAGAAACACTCGTAGACTTACTACCTAACCGCAGTTTAAACACATCCAAGAAAGCCCAGGTACTTTGTTAACCTATTATGATGTCTGTCATAAATAGAGTCAAAGATTCAAGGCATATGATAAAATAAAAAGCCTTTATTGTCTATGGGTGCAGAGTCCCACACTGAAACACTACACGTTGGTCCCCAACCAATCATAGCTTGCCCGTACCTTTTATGACTTATTGAAGCTCTGGATCAACTTCCAGGACAAGAATTAAATCAAAAAATGGCATTCAAAGTGGTGTGTCTGAGACTGGTGGTCTGGTGTTCGGAAAAGCCTTCAAAAAGAAAAAAACTAACAGGTCAACTTAGTCTAATGATGCAATTTCATCGCATCAAAAACAGGGAAAGCAGTGATGGGTATCCATTTTTATTTATCTTCAACAGAACTGAAAGAAAATATCTAACTACACTCTAAGAATAGAACATAATGAACTTTACAGAAGGATACAATGTGTTCTGCACTTTGATACGATGAAGGAAGTGGTTTTGTGTGGTTTATAAAGCTTCATCATGTTCAGCTTTGATATCAGTTTGTGCGCATGCTTGTGGCCATGTCTGAATATTTTTTTCAGACTCCATTTCCTCTAGAGTTTAACACATAATGATAATGATCACTGTGAGGAAATGATTCCAGTGATAACTGAATATGTCACATAACGTAGCAAAAATATTTTAGTCCATGCATATGTGGCAACAGGATGCCATGTTGTGCAATGTGTAATGTGTTCAGAATAGGAAATAAGGCAGGATATTTAAAAAAAAACATTTCTCTGCTCATGTTCAATGTTTGATCCATTACCTGGTGATTGTTTTCATCATTTAAAACAGTTTATTTATTCTTTTGTAGTCTTTTTGGTGAAACTACAGCAGCAACACAGACATTTTAACGTGATTATCGCAAACAATCTGAATTCTACGAACCCGTGCAAAGTGCTCTAGCATATTCGACAAACCACAGATAACATATCACATCAAAAAGTTCATCAGCTCACATACGTCTATGTTTTAAAAGATCAAAGATAGAACTTTTTTTTATTGGGCAAGTAGTTAAGGGGTTTTACCGTACGTCAGAAATGTGGCAGTGTGTTTTCCTGCTGCTACTTCCTTAATACTTGGTGTTGAAGAGAGAGACAGAGGCGATAGCAGCATCTGATTAGAGCACAAAGTTATATTTAGGATTTAGAAAAACAAACTACAGCAAAGCACCGGCTGTTAAGAGGAATACAACAGGGTGTACCGCTACAGGAAATTGTGAAAAAGCTGCCGAGACTCGTCAGTTGTCTCAGCATTTAAAATGTCTTCCAACATTTACGAAGACCTAAATTTGTCTATGAATGTGAAATACAGCAAAGGAGCCAGAGAGGACGGAGGAGAGCGAGTGGAGAGAGTAATCGACATCTACGAGAGCGTGGACACGTCCACAAACCATCGTGTTCCGACACAGCGCGGAGGTACGTAGCCATTAAATACTTAAAGTCAGAATCAATACTTAAAATTACTGATTATATCGAAACAAACGGAAACTGTACATTGAAATCAAGGGCTCAGCTATCAATGACATGTGTAAACGATTGTCATTATATTGACTAAATAATAATATTCATTACAAGAACATTTGCTCTAATGCCTGCAAAAGATTTATAAGTACAGTAGTTTGCCTTACAACTGTGACATGTACATTTTACGAACTTCACTCGAGGGCATTATACACTTTAATACTTTTTATTCATTGGTGTAGTCTACGTGATACGCAGGTATACACAGTATACCCACTAAGAAAGCTCCAAGATTTCCACATACCCACTTAAAAATGCCCAATGACACGCAACAATATACTTTCTATTATATTTTTGATATATTTTGAATTGTCACTTGTGTTTTTCTTCGTCGCATAGGCTAAATAAAGGTATTTCCACCGTAAATTGGTGCATAAAAGTGTATCCAGATGCAGGAAATGAAGTCTTTGACGCTCAAAATAACCCTGGGGGTGGACACCCAGACCCATCCACTATGATATGGCCTCCCCTCCCCCAAAATCAGATTCTGGCCCATATATATATAGCCACTACAATACATTAGACTACACCATGGCTTTTATTACATATATTTGTGTCACGGTTGTTTCCTGTAGAGTGCATTCTGTTGTTACGCCCCTAGACTGTGAAAACTCACTGCCTCGGGATATTAGAAAGGCAAACTCTCTGAATTTTTAAACGTAAATGAAAGACTTTTCATTTTAATCTGGCTTTTAATTGGGAGTAATGTTTTAGTATTAGTTTATAATAGTATAATAGTATTAGTTAATCATTGTTTTCATATCATTTTTTTAATCCTGGTTTTTGCTTTATTCTGTTGGTTGTATTTATGGATTTTTAACATTTACTGTGTTATTGTTGTCATTTTTAGACTTGCTTTTTTAATACATTTGTTTGTCTTCTCTTTTTGTGTTTTTGTTTGTTGTTTTCATGTGTTTTAATGTTGTTCTGTGAAGAACTTTGGGCTGCATGCTTGCATGAAATGTACTTTATTAATAAAGTTAAGTTGAGAGTTGAGTTTAAATGTCTTTGTTGTCGTCTGTTCAGATATCTTGACCTAAATCAAAATGTGTTCTGTGTGTGCTTTGCCTCTGCAGGAGCACACACTCAAAATCATCCTCCAGCTGCGCAAAGAAACCCTTTCAGAGCAGCCGCGCTGGTTCTGGGTTTACTCTGCCTCCTGCTGGTAGTGGGAGTCATTGTCCTGGCCAATCAATGTGACCAGCTGCAGACCAGTAATAAGAAGCTGCAGACCAGTTATAAGAAGCTGCAGACCAGTTATAACAACATGAGCAACAGTTTCTGCCAGGAGGCAACAAACCAGACACACGGTGAGAAATGTTTAAAAAAGGAACAAGTATTATAGACAAAGCCAAACAGAATCTGCATTTTTTTTCTTCATTTTTCAGCAGTGATGCAGAAAAGGAATGTTTTTTTCTGCTTTTTTTAATCTGCAGTTCTGTGTGGCCCTACTAATAAGTGTTATACAGTATATTTGTCATTAACTTATTTGATTTGTCATTAAAACACAGGATGGAGGAGATACCAGTGCAGTTGTTACTACAAATCTACTGAGATGAAAGACTGGACAGAGAGCAGGAGAGACTGTCAGAACAGAGGAGCAGATCTGGTGATAATAAAGAACAAAGAAGAAAATGTGAGTGTCTGTTAACATATTTGTATGTTTTGGCAATATTTTCTGAGATGATCAAAGGAAAAGAGAAATCCTCAGTATTTCTATTCTGTGCAGGCTGTTCCATTCGTACATTTACATGTAGCTACAAAAAGTAAAGCACTGTAATACGCATGTATTTTATGTATTACTGTCAGCAACACGTTGACTGCTGCTGTATGAGAGCTGGAAGATCTGTGTAGGGAGGAGGTCGGGGGGATGTTTGGCTCCTGGTGTTTTAATTCAAACCACAATGATTTTTCTAATCATAGTCCTTTTGGTGTCTAAACTTAACTGTTGTCTCCGCATGACAGTCACCTTGTGTTTGTAGGATATCATACAAATTGTTGTTTAATAGTTTTTGTACAATATACATCAACTGCAAATGGGAAACCGCAATTTGGCACATTTACATCAGCAAGACACTTAATGATTGTTGTCCCTGACAGAATAAATGTACTTCTCATCGCGTCATTTCTTTATTTATTTCTTTCCTTCAGAGACGGTCAAAACATGAACTACGTATTAACCACCAAAGAAATACTAGTGTTTGAATAGGTAAATAATTGTATGCTTTTTTGCTAAATATTTAGAATTTCGTCAGTGAGCTGAACAAACCTGAAACTTCCTGGATCGGTCTGCAGTCAGTGACAACAAAAGATTGGAATGAGGAATGGAAATGGGTGGACGAATCAACAATATCATATAGGTGAGAACATTTTAATATTTCTTTTTGTATTTAATTACTATATATAGGGGTCATTGTATAATAGTATATAATTGGATGAAATGGAACACAAAAAGCAAGAAAGTTCCAATAGTAATGTATTAAGACGATAATAATGTTAGCATTTTCATTTAAAATGAGCATTTCCTGAAAGATAATCTATAAACAATTCAACACATGGTTTTAAGTTGATATCAAAGCCACATGATGTGTGTAGCTTTTAGCTGTTGGGCCTTAAAGTTTACTTTGTAATAACCACACTCTCTGCACACAACCTGATTCTGAAGAACTGAATGTTAAATGCTTTGTGCCACCAAAGCATTCTGACCTTTAATTTTGGCTCATATTTAAAAAGTCAAAACGCCAAAGAGGTTAAAGGAACTCATCTTGGCCCTTGACAGCTCAGGATAATGAACTTGCAGTCTACTGCTCGACCACATAGGGGCACCAACATGCTCATATTAATCCTCCAGTGGGATGCCCTCTTCAAAACAGAGACCACATGTGAAAAAAATACCAAAAAATGAACAAAAACATATACTACATACTAGTTAAAAGACATTAGAAACTAAATATAAACCTCACTTGTCAGTCCTGGATTATTTACATGAGTTTCCAACCACAATAACTGCATCGTCATAACGATAATCTCTTTTGTTTTGTGGCTTTTAACCATAACGACATAGTGCTTGTTCTACAGGTCCTTGCGGACAGGTGTTACTATGAACCCCGTGAAGGGGGCCAAAGCATATATGGATCTGGACGGAAATTGGAACCATTCCAATAATGGATTGAAAAGATGGATTTGTGAGAAACATATTTATAAGGTCTGATATGTAACTGTTATGTAATGGGTTTGAATCTTGACAAGGACATTTCTTCTTCTCTTATCCATTGGTACTTGTTGCCCTCCCTTAAAACTACATAATAAAGGCAAACATGAGACAATTAACTGTACTGTGTTACTCTAAAAATGAAAAATGTAGAGGCACAAAAATGACCAAGTGTTCCATAATATAAGCATACAAACTGACCAAGCGTCAACTTTGCCATAGCTAAAGTGCCTTAAACCGGCATTCTCTCAAATGGCTCCAAAAAAAACAAGTAATTTTCTATAGAAGTCTATGAAAAAATGAGTTTACTTCTCACTTGATTTGTGGGACTGTTACTTCTTCTACCACTGATTTTCTGCAGCAACTACAACCACACGTGGGAAACAATGTAACAGTTGAAAAAATAATGTACACAACCTCCAGGCCTAAAAAAGTGAAGCCAAAGACGAAGTGACTTAAAGCTGCATCCTCTCTAATTTCCAGCAGGGGGCGAGTCCACTGGCTCCAAAATGAAGTCTGTTTCTACAGAAGTCTTTGAGAAAATGAGCCTATTTCTCACTTTGTTACCGACAGTGAACATTTTCATAATGAGTTTATGGTCTCAATCGCTAGTTTCAAGTCTCTTCAATACAATATGATGTTCATTTTATAAATTATGGTCCCCATTTATTTTAAAATAGATGATAAAATCAGTGGGATGCTTTAGGATCTGTCAATCAGGACAGAGGCTTAGCAATGCTAAACATGCTAACACTGTGGACATTAAAATAGACCTGAACCTGTTTTTTGCTGTTAAACTTTGACCCTCTCACTATGTGTTTTCACTTCATCAGTTAAGTGGAACATTTTGGTCCCCTAAAAATGTCTTGTTCAGTGTTCTGCCAACCAAGCTAGCTAGCTTTAGCATTAGCTGGTAACTTAAGGGAAAGTTTGCGGACTTTTCTGTACATCTGTTGTACATTCAGATGAATGTCGCCAGTACCCCTGAGGTTAACGTTTACATGCCAACATAAACTCTACTGGATGACTCAGATCAGTCGGTTGAAGTCTGTGACTTTCCCTTCTTTAGTGCTTAGCTTAGCATCATAACCATACACAACACTGGCTTAGATGAGTCATTCTCCCTAGCTTTGACCTTCTTTTCCAAATATTCTGGTTCCAGAATACCAAGACGGCAACAGCCGAAATGCAAACTCCTGTCTTCAAAATGGCAAACCACAAACCAATAGGTCACATTTTAGTGTTTCTTTGCATTATTGGGAGATTTGGCCTGATGGTGGCAGTAACGTAAACCATCAGGGTGTCACCACAATCATTTTTTAGGGAATTGGGCCCTACAGTAGTGGAAGTCTGTTATTGTTGAATCATGGATTGACATACAGATGGTCTAATACCTTGTTCTAAAGCAGGATATCCATTTTTAATTCATCAATTGTCAAATATTAACTTCATTAATGATGACAATGTTTCAGTTTAGGCAACAGAAAGACGCATTTCCTGTTTTGGCCAAACTGTTGAACTGCTGTGTGTTGCTGGTTGTGGGGTGTGAAAGCGTTTAACTAAGCTGTGAATGAATGCTATTTATACATTTTTCAGTTTTACACAAATGCATTTATAGCTTGTAAATTGTTTCATAAAATAAATCCAAAGATTGGACAATGCAGTGTCCTGGCTGAAGTTAAGGAAACCACCAAGCTGGAGTTAGTATGCTTAATTCAAACATATCAATTTAATAAGTAATAAGGTTGTGTGTGTGTGTGTGTGTGTGTGTGTGTGTGTGTGTGTGTGTGTGTGTGTGCGTGTGTGTGTGTGTGTGTGTGGTGGGTATGTGCTGTTACTTCCTTAATGTTCTTTACTTCTGAGAAACACTGGCAGCAGCAGCAGCATCAGTAGAGTATGTTACTGTACGTCACTAAATTAATATATACCAAAGTTTTCCAGCAGCATAGTGACCGATCTACACAGCGCGGTAAGCAGTAAGTGAAGTGAAGCTACGATTGGATTGTCTCAAGATGTCCGAAGATATTTATGCCAAACCAGATATGTCAAATAAGGTGAGATACAACAGAAATGTGCAGAAAGGACAAAGAAGAGTGGGAGGAAAAGGGAGGTGGAAATATACGACGCTATCGGAGATGATCAAACTGATAATCTGTCACACGGAGGAGGTAAGTGACACATTATGACAAATCAATATAACAAATACTCATGCTGATCTGTTTGTTTTTGGGTGTCCATTCAAGTCATGTTGGACTGATGTGTAAACTATGTTTGCTCTCAGTTTAGTTTGTTACTCTCAGCTTTCAAATCCAAAGTAATTGCCGCCCATCTAGGTTTGTCTCTATAGATGTACAGTATGAAAACCTTGTGTTTTGCAGCTCTTTCCTTCAGTTTTATTATTTTCTGCTAAAGGTATAAGAGCCTTCTAGGTAGAGGACTGTTTTTCAAGTGTTGGGATGCTTTTTTGTGTTTGGTTATGGTTACATTTAACTGACTAGTGCCATTTCTGAGATCTCAGGAAGCATCAACTCCAGTAAAGACATGAAAAAAGGAAAGTGCAGTGTGACGAGGTCTGTTGAATATCATTAGCAATGCAGAGCCAAATTAAGAACGAGAAAGAGAGACTGAAGAGAGAGAGGAAGCAAAGTCACCATAGTTTTTATTTTAGTTGTGTCAGTTCTGCAATTCAATGTTCCTTTATAACTCAACATTTCACGAGTTTATATTTGTTCTACTTTAATATAATAATTGGTTTACATTAGAGTGGTTCAATGATTTGTTTAAGGGCGTGTAGTTCGTTAGACTTTATAAGTTGCAGCATTGTGTATTTTTCATATGGTTCGTTTTGCTTTCACACTGCACTTTGACAAACACCAATATCGGCATGAAAACTCGCCGACACTTTTGGGCTAAAAAGTATTGGAGCAACACCAAATTTATTAACGTCTTTTCTGGGTTTGCTTTGGTGTTTCTAATATTTTAGAAGACAGCGAACAATATGAGCTGCTGACAGACAGCTGACTTTGAATCATATAAGTACGTAAAATGTCTGCAAGGTCGAAATTGCAGGTTAGTAAATGCAGTTGGCTCACTTTCGCTTTCTCACGTAAACTGAACTCTAGTTGTTTTCGTCCGCACCATAGTTTGAATGAGCTTTAACACCACCCCAAATGAACCGGACTATAAGGTAAAGGTATTTTATTGTCACATACACATAAATGTAGCGAAATCCATTCTCTGCATTTAACCCATCCCTCAAGGGAGCAGTGGGCAGCCATTTACAGTGCCCGGAGACCAACTCCAGATCTGAGGCAGTGCGTTGATCAAGGGCACTGCCTGGATAACCTAGTACATGTTTTTTTGATGGTGGAGCCGGAGCACCCGGAGGAAACCCACGCAAACATGGGGAGAACATGCTGTGAGGCCACAGTGCTAACCATTGGGCCACCGTGCTGCCAGTGGTGTGACTATCCCACAATACGCTCCAGGGTTTGGTTAAAATGGACCAAATTGTTTAGGTGGAAAAGCAACCTAAAATGTGTCTGACACACTCAACTACAGTTTAAAGCAATGAAGCTACTGAGTAAAAGTAACAGGGGAATAATAGGAACTATGATAACAAAGATACATGTTTCTCTGTAATGAACCTTGCTCTCTGTGTGCTTTACCACTTTAGGACCAGACACTGAGAGGCATCCTCCAGCTGTCCAAAGGAAGACTCTCAGGGCTGCAGCCCTCTGTCTGGCAGTGCTCTGCTTTCTGATGATAACTGGAATCATCTTATCCGCATACTGTAAGATAAACTACACCTCACAACTACTAAGCACCAAATACTGAACCAGTACACAATGGTGTATTCAAATCAGCTTCAAGATTTGAAGGATAGTTTCAGGTTTTTACTGACATGCCATTCATGTATGCTGAAATAGTGATTGTTCACTGTAATCATTCCTACTGTCCATGTCATCTGTAAAGTGATCCCTTCCTAACACGATTCTAATGGACAGATGGATGGAAATAGGAGGACAAAATCCACAGGGCTACATTTATCAAGCCGTTTGCACCTGTTTCCAGGTGTTAATTGGTCGCAAAGACTGATTTAACCGATGCGGGCTATTTACAAACAGGGCGCACTTGGATAAAATAGCAGATTGCCTGCCACATGAGCGAGAAGAGACAAGTTGCGCTTTCAATATGCATTCGTGAGAGGGTCATGGGGAATGTGGGAGTTCCACCCTAAAAGGTGGGAGGATAAAGTGCAAACACTCATGGCGTCAGCAGTGGGAATATCGCAGTCTTCCCTCAGCCGTATCATAGCAGCAGTACCGCTTTGCTACAGCGCAATTTACGGTATAGTAGGCGGAGAAAGCCCCCGATTACCCGATGAAGTGGATGTTTGATAAATACGACGTAAACTGAAGTATCAAAGTGTCCACTTTCTGTGGGTTGGCCATGGCGCTGATAACGCTACATTCACAAATGTACGTAGATCTGGCCCACAGACTTCATTCTATGTTAACATTCAGCTGAAGCTTTACCAACAACATTTGACTACAAGGACGTTTCCTTTATACCACCATTCAGCAAGGAAATACTGTCCGTGATAACAATATGAAGGCAAAGTGTACTAAAACATAGGAACTTGTGAAGAAACTCATTCAGCTTGGGTAACTCTAATGTAATTAGTAAAACTAATGAAGCTATATTAAAAAAAATGTATATATTTACTGTCTGTGAAGGTAAAGCACCAATTGTACTGTGATTGTGAGCAAGCAGAAACCCTTATCTCCATAGATGGAGCTTAAGTGTCCAATGTAGGCTATCCTATCAAAGGTAGCAGCTGCAGGTTGTCTGATTAAGGCTGCGTTCACACTGCCTGGGTCAGCCGTCAGACGGTATACATTTCTGGCAAAAGCCACCGGTCTGGCAGTGATTTTATCTCCTCTTACGGGCTGTGGTAAAAACCATGTACTTTACCGTTACTATGAGTATGGATGTGATGGCATGCTGCCCTGCTATCGCTAGCTAGGCAGACTAATTAATTCACTCAGCTGTTGTTTCAATCACTTCAGGTTGACACAACATTAGCTGAGGCGTTGTTAAGTCAGCTATCAAGGCTGCTCTCGTGGTCCTTATAAATCACATTAAACAGAACAATTCCATTTATGTCAGCATATTTATGTTGACGTTTCTGTCATCTTGTTTCCTTTTTGTACAGCCGCTGCATTTGACACACCTGTAAACATGATGTTGCAATGTAACAAATTAACGTTATTGTCCCTGCGGCTGAAGTTACTGCAAAACTATCATGGAGACTGTATATAAAATATGACCAGATCTGCTGCCTGGGGGACAGACTCTTGCTCCACTTTTTGCCACAGCTGATAAATTACCTGAAATTCTTTCAGTAGGTAGATAGCTGTACTCCAGAGTGATCACAACTGCGTCCATGGCAACGCTCCGCATAGTCTTACTTTTATCTATTGCTGTTTTTCTCAAGAAGTATCCGTCAACATGAGTCAGTTAAAGGATGAAGTAAAGCAGCTGAAGGACAGAATTGAAGGTGAGAAAAGATTAAAAACTGAAAACTCCTGTATTTTATCCATTAACATGATATGTTTTTACTGTGTCTTTACTTTTGATTGTAACTGTTTAATGCTGATGAACTTTTTCGCTGATGATCTGCTGCCTGGGGGACAGGATCTTGCTCCACTTTTTTCCACAGCTGACAAATTACCTGAAATTATTTCAGTAGATCGATGCCAACGCTCCGCTATGCATGGCAACGGTCTGTTTCTCTTAGCAACGGTCTGTTATAAAGAATTAGCCAACTGCAGAATGCCGCCGGATTCAACCGAGAGATGTAATAAACATAAATGATCTCATATTGTCTTACTTTTATCTATTGCTGTTTTTCTCAAGACACATCTGTCAACATGAGTCAGTTACAGGATGAAGTAAAGAAGCTGAAGAACAGAACTGAAGGTGAGAAAAGATTAAAATATCAAAATCTCACCTCGACAGAGATTCATCTCAGTTGACCTGAGAGGATGCTGGCGCTGTTTATTCGACGATTCTCTGTCTGCTATTCCCTGAAGGATCCAACTTCACACTGTCTATTAATCATAAATAATCTCATATTGTCTTACTTGTTTCTATTGCTGTTTTTCTCCAGAGATTTCTGTCAACAGTCAGTTACAGAGCAGCTACCAAACACTGAGTAAAAACAGCAGTCAGTTACAGGATGAAGTAAAGAAGCTGAAGAACATAATTAAAGGTGAGAAAAGATTAAAAACAGAAAACTCCTGTATTTTACCCATTAAGATTATATGGCTTGACTGTGTCTTTACTTTTGATTGTAACTGATTAATGCTGTTGAACTTTTTCGTTGATGATGTAAATATTTCAGAGACAGTCACTTGAGATATAAAACCTGAGAGAAACTATTTACAAATTATTTACAGAATAAACATGAAAAGGGAAACGTGGCAGAGGCAAGAAAGATCTTTAACTAAACTATTAATTATAACTATTAACAAGTCTAATTAATTTGACATTTGTTTGTCATTAAGAGATGCAGTGTCCTGATGGATGGACGATATTTGGATGCAGTTGTTACTTTAAATCTAAAGAGGAGAAGAATTGGTATGAAAGCAGATCTGACTGTCAGCAGAGAGGATCAGATCTGGTCGTTATAAACAACAAAGAAGAACAGGTGAGTGTTTGTTTCTGAGTGAGTGATCTCAGAGAAAAAGACATTCAACAGAAATGTTTAAATATAAACAGAATTTAAAACGTTTGTAAAAACCCTAGAAATGTTGATTTTCCTTTTTAAAATATATTCTTATAAAATTAATATTAACTTTTTATTAACTAATCTTGAGCAGTAACCGTGCACTTCCTCATGCGTGCTCTGTTTCTCTGCTGAGTATAAATGTCTTTCTTCACTTTCCTCCATTACTAATGTGTGTTTACTGTCATGCTGTTGGGTCCAGTCCTCAGTGTGTGGTGGACCGAGGGATCCCTCTTGTGTTTGTTGTGGCTGATGAAGTCACAAGATGACTTTACTACAACAGAAATGCTGAACTGTGAACAGAGAAATGATTGTTGTCTCTTATCAACTAATAGGAGTTTGTCACAGAGCTGAGTAAGGATGGAGAGTCCTGGATTGGTCTACGGAAGCATATGGACACAAGGACAGGGATGGGAATGGGGATGGGTGGACGGATCACTGCTGACAGAAACGTGAGACATTTTAAAGTTTTTTGTTTCCATCACAATTCCATCAAAGTCACTGTATGTCACTGAAATAAGTATGTTTTAAATAGAAGGATGCTGAGTTGAAGCTGATTTTGTCAGTTGGTGTTTGTAAACAGCATTCAACGTTGGCTCCTCCTCCCTGGATCAGAGAGAGAGAGAGAGAGAGAGAGAGAGAGAGAGAGAGACAGAGGATGAGAGAAAGAGAAAGAGAGAGGGAGAGAGAGAGAGAGTGGGAGAGAGAGAGAGAGAGACAGAGGATGAGAGAAAGAGAAAGAGCGAGGGAGAGAGAGAGAGAGAGAGAGAGAGAGAGAGAGACAGAGGATGAGAGAAAGAGAAAGAGAGAGGGAGAGAGAGAGAGAGAAACCTCCTACACAGTAAAATAAGAGAAAACCCAGACAGGGGACAGGGTCTATGCAGATACAGACACCACCTATACGTGATAAGTGATGATTGAGAGGGATTACTTTTATATTTGTCTATAAATAGTTTATCAGGGAAATGCTGCATAACTAAATATGAGCATCAGTCCCATGGATGACGTGTTAACATGAAGCTGGAGAGACGCGGTGTAGAGTCAGCTTTGACACCCATTTGTGTCAGAGGCCAACTGAGGCGCTGCAACTAAAAGTCCCCCAGTAACCATTATAAATGCATACTGAAGTCTTAAATCATAAAGATTTAATATTAGTCAAAGTTTAAAAGACCTGAAAAGCTTCTGTAGTCTAATGTGTGTGACTTAATCAAAATGTAAAGTCTATATGGGACAGGCTGCTGAGTTTATGAAAAGAGACAGTAGGGGCAGAACACAATGAAAGGACGCCATCTTGGTGTTAGATAACAGAATACCCATAATACCTTGTTTATTTGGGATGATGACTGTAAGTAAAAATCTCTTAAATGACTGAAAAAAGAGATATTGGAGTACTGAACAAGGTTTCAATATTTCCTTGGAAGGCGTTACAGATTACATTGATTTACAAAACTGAATTTTATATAGACCTTAGTGGTCCCCTAATACTGTATCTGAAGTCTCTTTTATATAGACCTTAGTGGTCCCCTAATACTGTATCTGAAGTCTCTTTTATATAGACCTTAGTGGTCCCCTAATACTGTATCTGAAGTCTCTTTTATATAGACCTTAGTGGTCCCCTAATACTGTATCTGAAGTCTCTTTTATATAGACCTTAGTGGTCCCCTAATACTGTATCTGAGAAAGGGGAGGTAACGTTTCTCCTTATGACCTCATGAGGAGAAGATTCCTGATTGGTCCATCTGAGCTTTCATTTTCTCAAAGGCAGAGCAGGATACCCAGGGCTCGGTTTACACCTATCACCATTTCTAGCCACTGGGGGACCATAGGCAGGCTGGGGGAACTCATATTAATGTTAAAAAAAACCTCATAAAGTGAAATTTTCATGCCATGGGACCTTTAAAGGAGTTTATAAAATAATTTCAATAATTACAGATAAGATAAATATTTCAAGGGAAATTCTACGGAGCCCCCGGAGGTGACAAGGAAAAAAAAAAAGTGACGGAGAAAAAAAAATTGAGAAAAGTCGAGATCTCTACAAGTCAGTCATGTTTTTATTTATTTATTTTTTCCTCCATGTTACAAAAAAAGAAGAAGAAAAAAAGAGGACTTGTTCTTTTTTTTAAATTTTGTTTTCTTCCTCCATGTCACCTTCGGGTCTCTGTAAAATTCAACTGTTTATTTGGAACTAACAACAATCAGGAGTTTCAGCTGTTTGATAAAAAAACAAAATTTCATTTGTCTGACAGGTTCTGGGCAGCAGGACTAACTCAATATAACGGTTACTATGCTGCATGCTGCAATCAACAAGGAAAATGGACACAAAGATATTATTCTGATAATAAGAACTGGATATGTGAGAAAAAGATCTGAACTCTTTGATGACAGAGAGGTGTGTAGTGTTGGGATCAGCTTTGTCAAATCAGACCAATTCTTTAATTCTTTAATTTACTCAGCTGTTTATTCTGTGTTGTTAAATAACCTGGATTACAGAGATATTGTTCCTCTGCCCTTCATAGTGCACAATCTGGTTGGAAGTCATGTGTACTCACTCTGTAGTCCTACAGGATTACTATAATAAAAGCTAATAAAATATGGATTAGCAGGTTGTCGTTACCTTGGTTTATGTAGTTGATCTTGTATTTGTATTTTATTCTATTTTATTCTATCTGACAATTTTTATCTGATATATTTCATGAAAGTTTTTAATTTCTCTTTAATGTTTGATGTAAAGCATTTTGGATTGCCTTGTTGCTGAAATGTGCTATAGAAATAAAGATGCCTTGACCTACAACCTCCAGCCTGTCAGTCTGTCTCCAGGGCATAGAGAACACTGTTGTACCTGTCTGTCTCAGAGGAAGTGTAACGTTTACAGCACTACGGCTGCTTTTCAGCTCGTGATTATATTATATTGCAGTAAACGCTGTCTGTGTGGAGTTTTGAAAAGTGTTACCACACTTGCAACCTCATTTCTGTGACTCGCTGTGATTTGAAGCTGCAGAGGAGACGTAGTTTGCTCCGTTTGCACCACAGCTCTGTGTGTGTCGGAGCTGAGCCTCGCTCTCTGTCAAACATGCAGAGAAGGCGGAGAAACTCACACTTACGTACGTGCTCTATAGTACAGAAAGTTGGTACTGATTGATTTAACATGAATCTGTCTTCGGCTTTACCGACGTAATTTGGTTGGTACCCTAAAAAGTACAGAGTTCGGTACCCAACCCTACTCTAAACCCAACGATAACTGTTGGCTTTTCTGTGATAAGGATATTTTTCAAATCTTAACTAAGGTCTTATTTACACTTGTCATTTCAAGTGTCTTATATTCAGATGAAATTTAAGAAGCAAAAGTTTCCTCAACACCTTGCCACATACTGTTTATGAGTCTCTGTTAGCCATGTCACTAATCTGATTACAGTCAGTCAGTTTTCCAGAGCTACATGTAAATCAGAGTCAGTACTACTCCAGTCCAGATGGTGGTGGTAATGCACCTGAAGCTGTAACTGCTAAAAAAAAAGAGACACAAGAGAAATAACTTGTGCATTTCTAAGTTCAGTTACAACTACAACACTTTAGCTAACTAGTCATTAACACACATATGCATAACTTATACATATGGAAGACTTGCAAAGACTGACAAGGGAAATAAGTGTTATTGTCCAAATATGAAATAAAAAGATTAAATACACATGTAGATCAGAAGATCTAACAAGTAGGCTTCTATATGCTTTAATAAATAAAACATTTAAAATAAATAAAATATTACATGATAAAATTCAAATTTATTTCAAAAGTAAATCAGATATTACATTACATGTCATTTAGCTGACGCTTTTATCCAAAGTGACTTCCAATTAAGTGCTTTTAACCATGAAGGTGCAAACTCCAGACAACAAGTAGTAAGTGCAAGTACAATAGCTTTCAATAAGCAAAACTACAAAGAGCCATATGAAGGTGCAGCTTCAAGAAATATACATACTTTTTTTTTTATGTTTATCCGAAGTGTAGTCGGAAGAGATATGTTTTTGGCCTTCGGCAGAACATGCATAGGCTTTTGGCCATCCTGATGTCAATAGGGAGCTTATTCCACCACTTAGGAGCTAGGACAGCAAACAGTCGGGATTTCGTTGAGTGATTAGTTGTCCCTCGCTGTGAGGGGGCAGCAAGCAGGTTGGCTGATGCAGAGCGGAGTGGACGGGTTGGGGTATAGGATTGGACCGTGTCCTGGATGTAAGCTGGGGCTGTGCTGTTCATGTCCCTGTATGCAAGTACTAGTGTCTTGAAGCGGATGCGGGCAGCAACTGGTAACCAGTGAAGAGAGTGGAGGAGAGGTGTAGTGTGAGAGAACTTGATAAAGATAACAGATAAAGTAAGATACATCACAGAAAAAAAAAGATTGACAGGAAAGTTTGGTTGTATCTCACTCAGACGATTCAGTGGTTGCACTGATCCGAGATAAAATATAAAAAAAAAAAAATGATTGCAGACATCAAATACGTAATAACTACTGGCTGTTTCAGTGTTACGTGAGCTGTTATAAAGAACACATCTTGTAGAGGCCACTTGAATGCTTAGTTGCATTTACACTTGGGTTCTTTGCTATTCAAAAGTGATCAAATCCGCCAAAGGGTGCCTGACTCAGAGAAACAAACAGTGAAGAATACGATCAGTGTGAATCAACTTCTTTCGACTCTCAAGATGTCTGCAGACATTCACGCTCCAGATGTGAGTTTGAACGTGAGAGAAGCAGAGGAGAGCCAGGCGGAGATCTACGAGAATGAAGACACTCTGAAACAAAGTCTCGGGTCCCGTGAAGTCAGTAAGTACAAAATAACTAAATATTGTATTGATGTTTGTGAGTGTCTGATTAAATCCTGAATAATATGTTCAAAATGTTGACTCCATTTAATATTATATACTATATCGGTCGACTTCAGCTAATGTTTATAGACTGGTCTGTGCTGTGGACTGAGACTTTAAACAAAACAAATGCAATTTAGTGCCACTTGAGTTAAAAGGTCCTATTTCTAACTGAAAAGAGGAACACAATGTAAGAATGAAATGATCAATAATTCCAAAAAGCCACTTCCAACATGCTTTATGAACACGTTTGAATGTTCTTTGTCTCTGTAGGACCACTCAC
The DNA here is from genome assembly GCA_025617405.1 of Perca schrenkii. Lineage (NCBI taxonomy): Eukaryota > Metazoa > Chordata > Actinopteri > Perciformes > Percidae > Perca > Perca schrenkii. Next base: position 66,996 of record CM046800.1, read on the forward strand.
TCAAAACAATCCTTCAGCTGTCAAAAGATGTCCTTTTGGAGCCAAAGCAGCGATTCTGGGAGTGCTGTATCTTCTGATATTGGGCGGGACCTACATGCGCTGTGAGGATTTGCTCTTTAGTCTTTAACGACATGCCAGTTCTATTTTGGGTTTTACACATCTCAGTGAGAATAGATGACTCAGATCATTCTTTACCAGCTTGGAAATTCTGTCAAAAGTGCAAATTGAATACTTTGAGCAAATGTACTGCCACAATGGAAAGATGTTAAAAATGTACATAACCTATTTAAATGAAACACTCTCCAACCAGAGATGCATTTAGACCTGCTTAAAAATGTACTAATGTGTTTAAAGCAGGATTCTTACACTCTCTTGTCCACAGCTGCTGATTTAATCCTCTGATTTGAGAAACAGTGTTTACCTTCATTTAATCACATCTAAATGACACCAAGCTGCTACAAAATAACCACATACACCTCTACACACATCAGACTGATCGTTTTTTTTTTTTAAAGCTTTTTACTTAGTCTTGTTTATGAGCCCTTTTGGCAATAAACTAAACAGTTAACAGGTTCCCACTCCTGTGGCTCTTTTGATCAGGCAAAGATGAACATTTAAATTACTTTATTACACACTAGCCAGGTAGAGATAGCGGACAAATACACAATCTGTTTAAAAATCTTAAGTGAAAGTCACAAACACTGACTCAGTGTAACTCAACTTTATAGAGCACCTATTATGCTACTTTGCTGATCTCCTATAGAGCAGCCTGACATGATTCACCGCACAAACTAACAAACTATGTACGTAAATCGTAGGTAAACTCTTCCCGTCATTTGTGCACTTTCTGCAGCTCCTCTAGAATCTTGGTTTAGGTTCCTCCTCCCCCTTGGCCTAATCACTCCCCCGCCCCCTCTCCAGCCAAGCCCACTCCGTTGTGATTGGTCATCTTCTGGAAGTCCTCCAAAGGGGACGGCTCGGAGCATGGAGCTGAATGACCATGAACAGAAGTCCATTTCATTGACGTAGTCAAATCCACAAAATTCAAAGAGCAAAGTGAGTCCCAATGAGATCCGAGCGTTCAGAGCTGGGCGGAGCTAACCAAAGCTGTCTGCAGGGCTCATGTCTAAATGCATTTACCTCATTATTTGACACTTTGGTATCGTTTAACATGTCTATACAAACATAACATTTATAGGTCAGAAAATATGAAAAAGCACAATAGGTGCTATTTAAACAAACTGTGCTACACATAAGTAGATCTAGAATTTTAGATGGTTATGAATGTTGAAGGAGAAGTAAAATGTTTTCTGGTATTGATGCCTAAGTGCACCAGGCAGGTTTATGTAAAACAGGTGCAATAAAAAAAACAAATTCCAGGTTCAAAGTCTGAAAACACAGCAAGTAACTTGACACGGCAATTAATTAACATCGGAATAGTTTTATGTTGTTAATCTGTTTTTGTTTAATGATTTTTCTGTTCCCACCAGATGTTGTTGCCACACTGGAAACACAAAACTTGGTGACAGAAAGAGACCAGCTCAATATCAGTCTGAACCAGCTCACTATAAGTCTGAACCAGCTCAATATCACCCTGATCCAGTGCACTATCAGTCTGAACCAGCTTAATATCACCCTGATCCAGGCGCAAACCAGAAAAATTAATCGGATTAAAGAGAAAGGAGAGCTACAGACCGGATTTGTCAGACCGACAAAGTATTTAGGCATACTTTATACCCCAGGTGAGAGTGATTGTTAACAAACAGAGAATGTGAGTCTTGTCCAATATGGCATTAACTTGAATTTTCTTTTCTTTTTTTCTCCCAATTTGGAATCGCCTGTTTCTCCTCCAATGAAGCCGTTCATTTTCCAATGAGATGAGCACAACAATTGCATGTTCTTCTGTAAGGCATATTGAACAGATCTATACTTTTACATTTACTGAGCTGTCACTTTGGTTAACCTCCCTGCATTAATGACACAAAGGGCCTCATGCAGAAACATTATCTTTAATTTCTCTTGCATTTAGAAGTCAACTCAATTCTGTTCCTACCCAGGTGTGATGTATGATGACTCCTACTTGATCATAATTGTTTATTAGTATAGGCAAAGCCCCCTGAACACCATATAGAGGGAGGTGCTGTGCCGTGAGCTACATGCCAACTGGAGAGATGCAACCAGAACTTCAACAGTGGTGAAATCAACATACTGTTAAATAAACTTAAATAAATTAAACATGATTTTCTAGAGTGTCAGTACTGGCATTACAGGACAATCAAAAACAATAATTTGACTTGAACAATGACTAAGAATTAACTGATGTTAAATGTACAAAAGCTACCAAACCACTGACTATGCATTTTACTCTGCATTATTAATAATTTTTTTTACTGGCCAGACATACACTTCTTGTTGATGTGTATTTGATTCAATGCTTTTTATCTTTTTTGTGTGTCCCGTCTTCTTGAAGTTCGATGATTGTGATTGATGTTAAAAGTACAAAAGCTACACAAGTCTGCTTATGGCTCTGTATACCTTTTCTTATTGGATAGCAGATGCTTCTTGTTGATAAGTGATGTGATGCTAACGCTGATATAATGCATTAGATGACAACATTAACTTTTGTAGGGGGTCCCTTATGAATACATTTTAAAATAAAGACTTTTAATCTAATCTTAAAAGTTCTCCCCTATTTATTTGTTGTCATGTTGAATTCAGTATCATTTCTGTTTTTGGCAAAAATAAACAATTTGGAATTAAGAAATAGTTTAACAACTACAGCTGGGTAATATACCGTATTAATATCATCTAAACCATTAGTCAGTTGACTTGGATATTATTTAGGGTTTTGCTTATAGTAATGTGATGCAGCTTTAAACTGATTTTAGATCTTACAGACTGCATAACACTTCAGTTCATTGTTTAGCTTTACTTTATTGGACTGTTGCAGCTAAGTGTAACAATGTCTCTCAGTGTAAAGGCGTTTTATTCAAATTTCTAACTTTCTTTTTCATAATCTTTAATGGACTGTTAAATATCTTCTGAAAGCACGAATAACTGAACCTAAAACTTCACCAAGTCAAATACTGCACATGAGTAATGGGACATTTGGGCCAAAATGGCACCTTATGTGATTTTGTTGATACTGCCCAACTAGGGTAGCAACCAAGTCAACTTTAATAAAGCATTTTGATGTATAACAATATTGATAAACTTGGACAAATATGTTTCTTTTCTATTGATTTAGTTCTAACCTTCAACATGGTTTGAGAGGCACGTTATCTGATTCATGACACAGGAAATGATGTTAGAGCCAATTTGCTAAGAAGTCCCAAAATGACCACAAACAGCAGATCTAGAAAGATAAAGTCTGCTTTTGGCTGCTTCACACTCACAAGCTGCTGCTCATATCTGATAATTGACATCCGCTTTGTCTGGCAGTATTTGGTTGTGTTTTCTTAATTTGCATTGCATTAAGCTCTCAGGGCCACCGGTGATCAGGGTCTTTATTTACTTTAACTGAAGAGACGACCAGGCCTTTAGTAGAGACGGGCCTTTATTTATATAAGCAGTACTGTATTCATTATATTTAGTGCAAACTGGCTAGGAATTTATTGCAGGTTGGTGCAAAATTCGTTGGCATTCAGTATCTGCGTTTGTGGTTTTTCTTGTTGCTACTTCCTCAATGCACAGCTGCCCCACTCACACAGAAACAACATGTCTTCAGATATTCACGCTCCAGATTTGAGTTTGAACGTGAGAGTAAAACAAGTTCCTTCCCGAGGCTATTTTACAGAGGAACGTACCTGCATGCAGAGCTTAGGGCGCCCAAGATGATTGTGATTGGTTTAAAGAAATGCCAATAAACCAGAGCATGTTTTTCTTCCGTCCCGGAAAGCTGTGTGGACTAGCCAGACTAGACTTCAAGTATCGAGTTTGTGTTCAAACACCCAGCGGACCGAAGCAATCAGCTTCTGTGGAGTTGCTCCTGGAAGCTAAGGGCGTGGCTTAGGTGTGTGCGACGGCCGCAACTGTTTGTTCAAAACAACAATGGCGGAGGTGATAGACCCTGCCCTTTCCAAAAAACATTTCCAATGACGGCTTCTCAGATGGTTCTGTGTGAAACCCTCTGAAACCTTTAAACGGTTCCCACATCACGCTTGAACATGTGCACGCAAGCACTGAGCCAACGTCAATTTGCTTCAGATCTGGGGTGGAACCTTGCAATTATCAACATTTGTGGGGTTTATTTGTACCCAACACACAAGATTGCAACTCTGTTTCGTAATGCATGAATTATATCTATGTGTTACATATTGTTATGGTATACAGTACAGGCCAAAAGTTTGGACAAACCTTCTCATTCAATGCATTTCCTTTATTTTCATGACTATTTACATTGTAGATTCTCACTGAAGGCATCAAAACTATGAATGAACACATATGGAATTATGTACTTAACAAAAAAGTGTGAAATAACTGAAAACATGTCTTATATTTTAGATTCCTCAAAGTAGCCACCCTTTTTTTGATAGCGCTGCAAACCCTTGGTGTTCTCTCAATGAGCTTCATGAGGTAGTCACCTGAAATGGTTTTACCTTCACAGGTGTGCTTTGTCAGGGTTCATTAGTGGAATTATTTCCCTTATTAATAAAAAAAGCAAAGGGTGGCTACTTTGAAGAATCTAAAATATAAGACATGTCTTCAGTTATTTCACACTTTTTTGTTAAGTACATAATTCCATATGTGTGCATTCATAGTTTTGATGCCTTCAGTGAGAATCTACAATGTAAATAGTCATGAAAATAAATAAAACGCATTGAATGAGAAGATGTGTCCAAACTTTTGGCCTGTACTGTATTCGCCATCTGTCTTTTGTTCTATATGCAGAGAATAAACACATTCATCATTCATCAACACTAGCATCAATACTAGAGGTGTCACAATTTTGATTCCAACTGACGACTGCTTTTGTTGTGTGGAACTATTTTAGAGATCCAAAAATGTTTGTAATTCAGAAAAACTGCAAGAAAGACAGAAGGTACCTACCTTGTCTGGTGTGTGGATGATTCTGTGAGTCTTCTTTTGTGTTTGTGTTGGTGTATTTTCAGTAATGTGCTTCGAAAGTGTTATTACATTGTCTGTTTGGTTTATTTAGCTTCAGGTTGGTCTGCTTTTGTGTAGGGATGCACCGAATTCAGATTTTTGTGGTTCGGCCCGAATACTAAATCCACTGGTTAAGATTCTGCTGAATCCGAAACCGAATACCGAATCCTACTCCCAGTTTTTAGCAGTGACTGTCCTTCCTTTGCCGTACCGGAAGTTGCTGCATTTTGGCTGCTGTCTGTAGATTCCTTCATGCACAACTCGTATTCTTTCGGACGTTTGATACCAAATGTTGTAACAGCGGCCATGTTGTGCATTGTTTAGGGTCCTCGCCACCACCAGACGAATCGGCATTGCAGATTGAACATGTAGCTGGACTTGAATGGCCTTCTTTTGACTGAAAGTACTGCCAAACAACAACTTTTCTGCTCACAAGTTCCCTTTTCACTTCCTTACAGCCTACTGCATTGAACGCTCCACCTACGTAAACACCTTCCTGTAATCAACGGCACCGTCATTACAGCGACCACCGCAGTGCGCATATTGCGAGTGTATTGCAACCGAACCCCGTCAAAAAGCCCAATATTCGGCTGAATCCGAATCCTGGATTCGATGCATGCCTGGTTTGTGTTTTTGTGTTTCATCCGAAATGTTTTTTTTTCTGTTTCATTATGTCATCTGAAATGTTTGTGTTTTTCTGTATTACTGATCAGTTTTATTCTGTTTTCTTTTATCATGTGTTTTTGGTGTGTTTTCTGAAATGTTGACGTTTTTTTAGTTTTGTGTTGTGAGTATAAAAACTGAATGTCTTATGTGCGTTTATATGTAGAGAAATGTTTGTAATTCAGAAAAAAAACTGTTCCGAAAGAAGGTACCTACCTTGTCAGGTATGTGGAGGATTCTGTGAGTCTCCTTTTGTGCTGTTGCATTTGTTTTCTATAAATGTGCTTAAAAAGTGTTATTAGATTGTCTTTTTGTTTGTGTTTTCGGTTATGTTAAGTTATGGGAAATGTTTGTGTTTATATATTACTGATCAGTTTTATTCTGTTTTCTTTTATCGTGTGTTTTCGTTGTGTTTTCTGAAATGTTTTTTTAGTTTTGTGTCGTGAGTTGAGCCAAAAGCTGAATGTTTTATGTGCGTTTATATGTAGAGAAATGTTTGTAATTCAGAAAAAAAACAGTTTAGAAAGAAGGTACCTGCCTTGTCAGGTATGTGGAGGATTCTGTGAGATATTACTGATCAGTTTTATTCTATTTTCTTTTCTCATGTTTCGTAGTGTTTTCTGTTGTGATTTCTGTCGTTATGTTATCTGAAATGATGCTCGGTTTTCTGTATTATATTATTGTATACTCTCATTAATACTAGGGGTGTCATGATTTTGATTCCAATTAAAGACAACCCTCTTTAAAAAAAGGAGTTTAGTAAACTGCTTGTTTTGTGTTGAACTATTTTAGGGACGAGCCAAAAGCTGATTTTTTTTTGTGTGTTTAAATGTATAGAAATGTTTGTAATTCAGAAAAAACTGCAAGAAAGATAGAAGGTACCTACCTTGTCTGGTGTGTGGATGATTCTGTGAGTCTTCTTTTGTATTTGTGTTGTTGTATTTTCAGAAATGTGCTTAGAAATTGTTATTACATTGTCTGTTTGGTTGATTTGGGTTAGGGGTTTGTCTGCTTTTGTGGTTTCCTTGTTTGTTATTTGAAATGTTTGCGTTTTCTGTATAGCTGATCAGTTTTCTTTTATTCATGTTATTTCTGAAATGTTGCTGTCAAATATACTTTCCCCTTATATTTATGCTACCTATGTTCTCATGTATATGCCTCATTAGTTTAGCCTAAGCAGATGAAATGAAGCTATAAAGGCGGGTTCAAGCCAATGGGTATCTGCTCTTTGCTTGGGGGAGAGTAGGATTTAAAGGCAGCGTAAAGGTAAATAAGGTCAATGGTCATCTAACGTGAATACTGGGCTTCCATAGCAAAGTACACAACGGTGAAATGTGTTGATATTTCAGCTGACAAAAAAAACGAGTATTACCACGACACAACTCTTGCTAGAGTTTGAATCACAGAGAGAAGAACATTTTGGCAGCTACAGCGACTTTTGGATAGCATCCAGATCGCAGATAGCTCGCTTCCTGTTTTGTATGTTCAGAGGTGGCTTTTCACTCTATCGCTCTTTTCATCGGAACAAGTGAAAAAAAACAAAAACACACTTGAGTGTCGACAGTCGTGACTTGGTATGAGTTTATGAAACCAGCAGAACTTACCACTGGGCCTGGCTCGCCTCGATCACCTCTGGCTCCTCTGATCCCTGGGCCTCCCTGTTGGAAACCCAAAAAGAAAGAGTTAATGACGGGTACGCAATGAGCACGTTCAAATCCACAGTGTCTCAATACTGTGTGTGTGTCTGTGTGTGTGTCTCTGTGTGTGTGTCTGTGTGTGTGTGTGTCTGTGCGTGTGTGTCTGTCTGTGTGTGTGCATGTGTGTCTGTGCGTGTGTGTCTCTGTGTGTGTGTGTGTGTGTGTGTCTGTTTGTGTGTGTGCGTGCGTGTCTGTCTGTGTCAGAGATGGGGACTCGAGTTTGAGACTCGGACTCGAGTGCGACTTAAGTCGCACACACAGTGACTTCAGACTCGACTTGAGACTCGTCCTCGAAAGACTTCAGACTCGACTCGGACTCGAGCTGCGGGACTCGTGAACAATGTTGATTTTTAGGAAACGTCTGACGAGCTCGCTATACCCCTCCCTCCGTTACCTATAACCTGCCTACGTAACACGTACTGCTGGCTGGAGGACAACAAACAAACATGTCAAATTCACCGGCCGCTGCTGTGCCATTCATCATTCATCAAGTTTTGCTTTCAAAAACTTTAAACAAGACGGCCCAAACAAAAGAAGCGCTCAATGCAAAATATGCGGTATCACGATAAAAGATTCAACCACATCTCATTTTTTCAGGCATCTGAAAACGCACCCTGATAGGTGAGTAAACATGTTTAGCTCAGCATTGACCATCTACCGTTAGCTTGCTTCTTGCTTTAGCTACGACCTAACGTTACGGGAGGTTAACTCCGACTGTCTTCCTTATCAAATATAAAATGAGCGTTTGTTTAATTGCCAAACTTGTGGTGGTCGATTAACGTTACATTAATCATTTAGGTGCCGCTGTCATGTCGGTGCCATCACGTTAATTATTAACGTTGTATGCAAACAGGTTACAGGATTATAGTTGATCATATAACGTTACAGTTTCATTTAGTCATAACGTTACACTAGTTTGAGAGTCTGGGATGTGTTGACTTACAGTAGTTTATAAGGTATGATTAGTTGCATAGGCAGTGCACATTACATGGATCTGCCACTAAGTAGGCCTAAATAACAAATAATTGAGGATTCTCTATCATAAGGAAGTGCACTGTAGTGTGTTAAAAATTTCATTTGGTTGCAATAGTGTTTTGCATTTAGCTACACTGTGATGTTTTGCAGTTTTGAACTAAATAGGAGTATGTCAATTTTAGTGTTGTGAGTTATAATATTTTCTATATTTGGTCTTATGGCCCCACAGAGCCAGCACAATAGGAGCCAAGGCCTTTCATTATAATTCATCAACAGACAGGGAGTCCTTTTTCTTCAGAGCCTCAATTTTTGGTCTGTAATGTATGTTACTTAAAGTACAGATATTAACTTAAAAGTAAAGCATTCTTGGTTTTTATCATGTTGCAATAGTCTGTTTACACTGATTATATACCAAAATCAAAGCTGATACTGTATGCTGATAGATGCAGCCTGGATGGGTCGCTGTACGTGATGCAACACTTATTATAACCACAAGAGACTTGAGACTTGACTTGGACTCTAGTTTAGAGACTTGTGAGCATCTCTGCTCTGTGTGTGTCTATGTGCGTGTGTGTGTGTCTGTGTGCATGTGCCTGTGTGTGTGTGTGTGTGCCTGTGTGCATGTGCCTGTGTGTGTGTCTGCGTGTGCCTGTGTGTATGTGTGTGTCTGTGTGTGTCTGTGCGTGTGTTTGTGTGTCTGTGTGCATGTGCCTGTGTGTGTGTGTGTGCGTGCGTGTCTGTGTGTGTGTATTTCTGTTTCTGTGTCTGTCTTTGTCTGTCTATGTGTGTGCCTGTGTGTGTGCCTCTGTGTGTGTTTGTGTGTACACGTGTACAGATACCCACAAAGCTGATATACACAAGAAATCTGAGCTTTAATCTGCCAAAAGGAAGAAGAAAAGTGAACTGAAATAAGATCAGTAACTCAAACTGCAGATGAAGCATGTTGTTCAGGGTGACTTCTTCAGTCTTCATGCCTCTGTGTGACTGCATGCAGGAATGTGTGGTACAGTCTGTGTGTTTCCTAATTTGGATAATCGTATAGTCTGACTTTTTGCTGACGATTGTCAAGAGGGGGGGAATGGGTCCCAAAATCGTCTTGGTTCTCGTGTGATGTGTTTACATTACATTACTCATACCTCAGTTCATTTGATATATGATCTGAATGTAATACCGCTGTTAGATTAAATGAATTAACTTGAGTGTCTGACTGTGAGTGAGGATGTATTGGATGTATTTGTGCGCGGCTCACAGGTGGTCCAGCAGGGCCGGGGGGGCCTTTGCTGTCCTGGGTGCAGGTGCAGGCTTTGGGCATGGCTGGGCAGTCTGCCTCCTTCCTCTGGATGACCACAGCATGATGAGGGTGACAAAAACAAACAAAAAATAGATATAATGGCAATGACATGGAATGATAAATGATTAAACAAAGCAGGCAAAGTGAGCAGTTTTTCGACTCTCCATTCAAGTCATGTGACAAAAAAACAAGTTTTTGTCACAAATTCAAGGCAACACTGCGAGTGATTGATATACAAATGTTCATTTTGAGGGCGAAGTCTTCCTTTAAAGGGTAACTCTCACCAAAATGCAACCTAGGGTCTTTTTGTGAATGTACCCGAGTCAAACTTTTGTTTAAAAGCATATTTAGGACGGAAGCGTCTCTTTTAAGATTTACCGTATACCGTATTTTTCGGACTATAAGTCGCATCAGTCGCATCAGTCGCATCAGTCAAAAAATGCGTCATGAAGAGGAAGAAATATATATAAGTCGCACCAGACTATAAGTCGCATTTATTTAGAATATAAATACAAGAGTTATTGAACTACACAATAACACAAAGAACAATACGCTGAATACGGTAGGTGTCCGGTATGTTAACGTAACACATTAACAGTTATTGAACTATACAATAGCACCCAGAACAACTAGCTACCAGGGCGTGGAGCATGGAGGTATTAAAAGGCGTGGAGACGTAGCTGCACCGTTGACGAGCCCCTCCAGACTCCTTCCTCCACCTCTGGCCGTCTTGCTTTCAGCCCACGATTAGCCGATTAGCTTTCTTTGTTTTCTTCATTGCAGTAAGAGTCTCCTTTTCGCCAGTCTCCCTCATAAGTTTCTCCCTCATTTCAAACTTTCTTTCTGCTGCTCGATTACCGTTTTCGGCTGCATATTTCACTACCTGCAGTTTGTAATCTCTTTTCTTTCTCAGTTGTCTTCAGGAGGAGCGTTCTAGTCGTCACGAGCCTAGAGCGCCCTCTCGCGGCTTTAGACGGTAATGTTTTCAGTATGAATTAACATGTAAAAACATGTTAAATTATATATATTTTGATATATAAGTCGCACCTGACTATAAGTCGCAGTACCAGCCAAAGTAGGAAAAAAAGTGCGACTTATAGTCTGGAAAATACGGTATATATTTTCGGTCAAATTGATTGATTGATTGATTAGACTTTATTGTCCACCTTAGTGGAAATTTGTCTTTGACTTCTCCGACATCAATGACACCAATATAAAATGGCCTTTTGAATGGGAGTGCTAGGGGGCACTTTTATGTTAGCCTCAAAATAGCTATTTTTAAACCACTGAGAAGGCTCGACACAACATGGGACTTTGCTCAAAGTATCACCAGGGGCTCTACACATGAACAACACTGGTGCATGAGGGATTTACTAAATCTGGGGCTACTTGTTTTGATATCGACTCGTTTTGACTGCCGAGGTGGTAGCGGCCGGAAACAACAAGAGCTACGGTGAGTTCTTAAAAACCTCTCTTTTTAGTAAACTCTGGGTACACAACCAATGTTGTCAACGCTGTCGTTAAGGTGTGGAGCCCCTGGTGATACTTTGAGCAACGTCTCATGTTGTGTCGAACCTTTTCAGTGGTTTAAAAATAGCTATTTTGAGGCTAACATAAAAGTGCCCCTAGCACTCCCATTCAAAAGGCCATTTGACCGATAAACGAGAATACGGTAAATCTTTAATACGGTCCTAAATATGCTTTTAAACGAAAGTTTGACTCGGGTACATTCACAAAAAGACCCTAGGTTGCATTTTGGCCAGAGTTACGCTTTAACATGTATTTGAGTACAGACAGTAAGTGAAGAAAAGTTGAACTTTGACCTCACCAGACCAGGAAGTTCGCAGCACTTGTCTCTGCTGGCCCACGAAGTGCTGCAGACGATGTCGAAGATCTGAAGCTGGAACTGCAGAGGAGAAAAAAAAAAACTTTAATACACAAACCACTTCAATATCTACAACAACACAGAGCTGAACTTTAGGCACCAAGAAGTGCAGGTTTGACAATTAAAAAAAAGGGGGAAAAGCTGTCTTATATTTTGGTTTTGCTCCAGATTATGACCCAATTCAGCGTATATTTGTTTGAAAAATTAGTTTTCACAAACTTATTATGTGAAACGCGATCAAAAGAAGCACTCACAACTGACTCAAAGTGCTGTAACTTCACTGTAAATGCATTCAGAAACTTTCTCCGTGGGATCCACAACGGCAGGAGCAGTGGTGTGGTCTAGTTTTTTGGAGACTGAGAGTTACCCCCATACGTTTTTTGTAACGTTACCACGTACAGTAACGTTTACATCATCAGCCTCATCTGGCTCATTTTCTGTAGTTTCTGTAACGTTAACATCCCTCGAAAGCGGCAGGCTACAGGGTCAGGCTTACCGAAAACACTGAAAGAGTGTAGAAACCAATAAGGAAACTCCAAGGCACTCTCTTTTAGAAAAATACAAAGCCTTTATTTATGGCTTAGTCATCATAAATCTTAAAGTACTCCGACGCCTTTCGGCATACAAGCCTTCGTCAGGGAGTCAATCAATTTCCAAAACAGGAAGAGACCTTCTTATAAGCTTTCAAACAGACCAATCAAAAAACACAACCAATGAAAAGCCTCCATTTTGGTAGAGGAAGGTTCAGAGTTGTAGGATTATAGAAAAAGAGTGTAGTTTAAATTCACTTTTCGTTCTCCTTTTAGTGATTCACATGTGTGATTACAGTAATTTAATATTTGCGCAGAGAATGACCACCAAGCAACTGCGTTGTCGTTCCTAAGTGCAACTTGCAACACAGACGGAGGTGAATTTATGAACCAAAGTGTGAACATTGGTGAGAATTTGGTATTTTTAGGCCACACGGCATGATTCCAATCACTGATGATCTCTGCTACAAATCACTGGATGTCCCGAGGCATCTTAGCGCTGCGCTAATAGGACTGTTAATCACAATCCTGCCTTCAGCGTTAGGCTACAGGTTTCCTTTGAATCTTTTGTTTTGCAAAAGAAAATGTTCTCATTTTGTCTAATTAGGCGCGGTGAATTCTGAGGTGCAAAATTAGACAGGGCCACCTGATGATTCATGGGGTTTAAAGCACCGTGGGAGGTTATGAAACTCATTTTACATTTTAGAAATATTCCAAAGAAGCCGAGTGGAAAGAAGAACACAATCAGCTGCTCCTGGAGGCTAATGTACGGAACGAGAAGCTGAATGTTTTTTTGCTGTTCTGTGAAGTTGCCGTGTTAATGTGCGTGCAGAGAGTACAATCAATAAAAAGAACAGATTAGCAGCGAGGTAACAGCCTTTTAAAGATCAGCAGGTTGTTCTTTTTTTGTGGGAAACACCAGCTTGGCACCCCAGGGCTGTGAGCAGCAGAGAAAATGTAAAAAATAAATGAGGACTGGTGGAGATTATTGTACACATAATATATAATTATATTACACATAAGTGTAATTATTCAGCTTCAGAGCATCAATGTGAAGGACTTTCTCTTCAAAGGGATATCGAACCAATAAGACACATAGTTTCTCTTCCATTTCTGCACGAGAAGAGGCTGGAAATTGATTTGTTTGCTTTCACAAAGCTGCTGTGTGTTTGTGTGTGTCTGTGTGTGTGTGTGTGTGTGTGTCTCTGTCTGTCTGTCTCTCTGCGTGTGTGTGTGTGTGTGTGTCTGCGTGTGTCTGTGTGTGTGTGTGTCTGCGTGTGTTTGTGTGTGTCTGCGTGTGTTTGTGTGTGTCTGTGTGTGTGCATGTGCGTGTCATCCTCACCGGTGCCGAGTTATCCTTGTTCCCTCTGGAGCGGACCATCCGGCCCAGAACTTCTGTCCCGTCGATGGTGATGTTTCCCGCTGCGTTGATGGCTTTCTCGGCCACCATCTTGCAGTCGATCACCACCTTGGCGCTCGTCTTGCTGATTGCGATGTGAAGCTGCGTGACAGAAAAATAGTGTTCACTCAATCACTCACTCACTTGTAATGTAAGTGCTGGACACCAGAGACAAGTCATTAATAAATTATCAGAGTTGATGAACCGAGAGTTCAGCAGTTTATCAGTTTGAATATGTTTCAGGCAGAATTACCAAAACTAAATCCAATGTGTTTAATTTTCCTCATTTCAGATTTGACTGCGAGTCAATAGAAGAAATATTAAGTTAGTAGTTTGGCAAGTCAAGTCAAATGTATTTCTTAGGCATATTTAGAACATGAGCGGACCATAGTGCTGTACAAACAGGCAGATAAACAGGTCAACAGCAGACGACAAAATCATGCATCTACCGAGGCAGAGATCAAGTTAAAATCAACGAGAAATGCAAAAACTAAAGCCCCTTTCACACACTTTCCCTGGGACATTTCCTGCATGCATACCTGCAAACTCAGAAGGGCTGAAAAAGGTGACACATCTCCCTCTAACTTCCGTTTTCGGAGCATCAGAGAGAAGCGCAGGCATTTAAGTGGCACCTAAATAAGGCACCCGAAATCTATGTTGCTCTTCGTTCAAGTCAAAATGTCTGCTGTGAAAAAGCTCCATGGCAAGTGTGAGAAGGTGTAAGGTGGAAATGTTCTGCTGAATGTGGCTGCACGTGTGAACAGTGAAAATCACTAGCGGTGCCTGAAAGGTTATCAGAGTAATTTCCTGGGAATTTTGTGTGAAAGAGGCTTAGTAAACAACCATTATAAAAAGGCCAATTAGTAGCAATTTATGAGCATTCAAAAGCCAAAGAAATGTAGGTGAAAGGAGCCAATCCATGAATGTATTACATATTTTATAGACTTGTTACCCAGAGGAAGATCAGTGTCTTTCTCTCTCCTATATGTGCAGCCTGGAGAGGCTTGCAGCTCTGCATGCAGTGAGAGAATGGCGCCCTCTTCCTGTGTGCCGCTGCTTTAAAGTAGTCAAACATTTGTCCCTCTCAAATCCAGCCTGGTAACTCAGACGGTGAGAATAAAGGCTGATATGGTCCACTCTACTTTCCTCCAAAACAACACACATTAATCAACATCTAAATGACATTAACGTGTCAGATTAAAAGCCTAATTTTCATCTGCAATCCCTGAGCTGGTTAGTGTTACACATAGAGAAAAAGAAACACATAAAGAAGGACGCAGCAGAGATAAAAAAGTAAATACCAGAACACGTACAAGCACAACAAACAAGACGTAACATCACAGACCACAACCAAACCTATCGTTTCCGAATTTTAATTACTTTGAAAAAAGCGACAAACTAATTTTTAACAAAAGTAATTCCTGGAGGGACAGATAAATTATTCAGATCTCTCTCATTAACCCCTTTTCTTTATTTACAATAGCTTAAAAAATCCTTTGATTACAATTAACTACCATACATCACAACAATATGTGGTATTTTAAGGCGTCTTTTACCACTTTTAACTGTAACATATCCCTGTCTTTAATATAGCATTTTTATGTTCCGCCTTAAACCATGAAAAAGTACTGATTTATCGTCAATAAGTCATACATAAACATGCATATTTTAACAACCAAAGTCAGTTTAATCACTGTGTAGTTTATTTCAACCATTAATGTGTGTTAACTACACTAAACACGAATAAGGTTTATCAGCAAAATGTGTGCAATGCACCTTTAATGCTTCGCCATGCTATTAGCTGTGCTACTACGAGTTAGCTTACAGCATGAGCCAGTAATTAACGATAGCTAGCGATAGCTAACTATTAGCGCTAGCGATCTTTTTAGATTGTTTTTACAGTGACACAGCATGAACTGAAGTACATTAAAAACATTAGAACATTTCTTCATGACTCCGACTGGTTTTTATACAAAAGGTTGCTCAACTTAAACAGCCAAAAACGGCGTTTTCTCTCCTCACAATGGCTAACAATATATATAACAATATTTTCCTGTTTTATCAACTCATCAGAACTGTTTTTTTTTTTTCTTCACTTCTTCACAGCTGGTATTCTGGTAAAGGAACAGCTTATTAGCGTCGCCGTCGACATATGTAAATAATCTATTTTTTTAGGACTATTTTGTGATGTTTCCTTTCATCAATTGCTTGCCAGCTCATGACACGTTCAGCACACAGCTTGAAATATCAACAGCAGATAAGTAAATTATAAATTATCACCCCATTCTGTGCTACATCTTCTTAGCCAACTTCATTCCAACCTTTTACCACTAGTGTAGGGACCCTTTGCTACTCAAAAAACGTCCACTACGATTGCTGGGTGGATAATTGAACTATTTAAGACGCGTGCACTATGTGACCCAATGTCAAGCTTCACCAGTAAGCATTTATTAGGGATGGCTGAAGTGAAACTGATGTTCCAAAGCTTTGCCGAGATCCCGAAGCGCAGATGTTTCGAAACACTGATCCGAAGCGCGATTCAAAACACTGATGTCACGTGACTACGGCTAAATGAAACACCGGAGTGTTTCACTAGTGTTTCAACAGGTGGCATGGTCCGCCAAATCAGCGTTTGATTGACAGGGTCGGGAACACACATCGCACCTCAGTATAAAAGTGAAGTCATCGCACCTTGACCTCGTGGGTTTTTGTGAGATGAGTTTGATTTTGAGATAGCGGATATTTGGTGATATAGTGACATTCATAGTGCGAGTTGTTTAGTTATATTTAGGCTTACATTTAAATTTACACATTGACTGAGACAGACAGAGTATAGACCTACATACAGTGACACATTAATAGATAGATAGATAGATAGATAGATAGATAGATAGATAGATAGATAGATAGATAGATAGATAGATAGATAGATAGATAGATAGATAGATAGATAGATAGATAGATAGATAGATAGGACAGGACAGTTTATGGGAACGTTTTAATGATCGTATCCATAAAACCCAGATTATACATAATGCTACAGCTGAAGCCACAGTGGAAGTGAAAAAATACCACAACTATGCGTTTTTGCCCAGAACTCATGATCCCCTAACTTACTGGAAAGAAGAGCAGTAATCTTTCCTCATTTGTATGTCCTTACTAAAAAAATATCTTTGCATGCCAGCAACAAGTCCCTTGTGAGAGGATCTTTTCAAAGGCTGGAGAAATTATCTGTAAAACACGAAGTGGGCTAAGTCCTTCCACAGCAGAGAAATAAATATTTTTGAATGAAAATCTATAAAAAAGTGAGACATTGTGGCTTGATTTCTTTTATTAATATTCATTTTTTATGACCAAAATAGCATTATGCACAGTGAGGAGTCTGCAAGCCTTACAAGCTTCACATATTAGAAAAATAATACAAAACAATAATACATTTTATATTTTTTTAATGGCTCGTTATCAAGGTTGTTTCAGATCAACACCTGCAAGTGACCACTAGGTGTCATCGTTGAGACGGGTGTCAGATTGTTTCGAAGCCTCGACACAATATGACACATTTGCTTCAACTGTTTCACTGTTTCACGAAGCCTCGATCTGCCCACCACTAGCATTTCTTGTACACTTAGACAGTTCCAATACATAGAGTCCATTTGTATGTGTAAGTATTAAAACACAAACACATTAATTCCACTTTCCTTCTCATACCATGTTGCACGGTCAAAAACTGTTTGCTCCCTTCTCATTCCACCACCTGTGCCCAAGGGCGTAAATCTGATCTAACAGTAGGGGGGGACAATAAACATAAAATTTCTGAAGAGCAATTTTTGAAGGGGACACAAATAATACAGCCACAATTATACTCGTAGAAGACATGCGTACACTGAGGAAAGCCTTAATACTATCATTAGTGTAGCATGGAGACTGTACCATTATCCTTCTTTTTAGTGTTTCTCTTGATTCAATAAAAACATCCACATAAATATTAGGTTATGTCTGGGACAGAGGATATATACTTAACTGATCAGCCACTTAATTTCATATTGAGCAAAAAACAACTGTAGATCTCCAAAATTAACTCTAATATAAGTTCACACACATAAGGCTTATCGCCGTGGTAACGTTAGTTGTAGTGGGTGCATTTCTATCCAACAAGCTGGTAACGTTACACTATATTACACTAACATAGCGAACTTTTTTGTCATGACTAATTCATTAATTACTCAGCATCATTTCTATATGAGAAAAGGAAAAACTTAATCTGATGTTTAATGTGAATAAGACAGCTTTGAACCGTCTACTTACTACATTCCTGTCACTACCGATGTGACTGTCACCGTGAGAGTAGCGCAGATCCTAAAGCATGCAGTGGACCAAACCACTCTGAGGCAAGGGAGGGGGGGACTCAAAATGTTTCTAAACTTAAAAAGCACTTTTTGGGGTTTGTATTGTTTTACTGCTTACACAGATATTTAAGTGTGCATCATTATGTTATTTACAATACTCAGCATTGTTTTAATGATATTTCTAGGGGGGGACAACCCTTGGATGGGGGGGGGTCAGACCCCCCCGACCCCCCTGGGATTTACGCCCTTGCCTGTGCCCAATTAGACATTGATTAAATCACCTCTGTTCCAACTCAATGGACAGCGCCCCAGCTACCCCTAGTGGCGGGAGGTTTAACAGCAACACATAATAAACATAAACCCAAATGGCTCTCACAACTAGCATTACACTTATTTCTGGAATTCATGGTCAATAAACCTCATTAATATTAACTCATACCTACTTTCTGAGTTAAAAAAAAAAAGCACAAATTATGAATTATTTTGACTAAAAATTTTAATCAGAGGATGTGGAGCGGATCACAGAGTGATATATGTATTTTTTTTTTAAACCATTTCAATTTCTTTTCAAATGCTATGAAGATATAACCAGTGTATTGCGTAGGCCGTGCATTATGCCCTGTGTGCACTGCAAACACTTGCAGCAACACCTCTAAACGACAAACGGGATTTTAGTAGCCCTATATTTCATTTGGGTTAGACCTGCAATACAACAATTGTGCACAAAATGCACTTTCATCTCGAATGAATGAAAAACAAACAGATTTTAAAAAGCTGCTTCAGGCTTACTCAGGATAAAAATAGAACCGGATTTAAGTGCAAGCTTGTGTTCAAACACCTTTACAGTGTTGCGACGGAGCACATTTATAGCTCCGCGACCTGCAGCGAAAGAACTGGAACTGGGACAAAAATTTAGGAGCGCACGTGGAAACGAAACTAAAATTACCTCGCTGAGCAACGCCGCTATTTATAAAATCACGCATACAAGGAAGTACTGTCACCACCGTGGACAGTGGAGTGCTGAACTGTAAGGATGAAACTGTAACTCTCACAGAACGGCGAGCTGCTGTCAGCGACTCGGTTTGATTGGTTCCATGGAAGCTGGGCACACACACACACACACACACACACACACACACACACACACACACACACACACACACACACACACACACACACAGCTGAACAGCACCGACCTACTTCTGTACGCCTAACTTTGTTAGACAGCAAAAAAAGGAGAGTTTTTTTAACAAGCTTGTTTGTTACCTAGAACAGTATTTCTCATTTTCTATAGGGTGCAATTATAATCCTCAACTTGTTTGTCCTGGCAGAGAGGATATGCAACACACACACACACACACACACACACACACACACACACACACACACACACACACACACACACACACACAGCTCTAAAGAAAACAGACCATAAACCTAAACGTGTGCTCTGTAATTTTGTTTCTAAAGTGAAGTTGATGACTTAAAGTTGTCAAAGTCAGAAATTACACTTTTGAATTCGCCAAAAGTATAAACTAAAAGCCTATAGGAGCCAAGCAATCCCTGCTCAGCATCCACAGATAATTACAGTTTACAGTATTACACAGCGGTACAGGCGGCAGGATGCAGACGACTAAGAGGGTCGGCACCGTGCGATAGTGAGCTTCATTTCCGCGCGGTAATCAGTCTGTCAGAGTACACTTATCGCCTTTCAGCGCCCCTCAGCAAGCACTGCTCTTTGTCTCTGCTGTCCAAAAGCTGAAAACAAGCAAGTGTGTGCACTGATTGGCTTACACTTTGATGTGGACCAATAGTTTTGGAGAAAAGTGAGGGGAAAGTTAACACCTTCGCCTTCAACGCGAGGTCCAAAGTCCCAACGGTGTTCCGTACAGAGAGTATCAACGGAGAGAAATTCTTTAATCTGTTAAAGAATGAACATTCAAAGTGTTCAAATGTTCAATTGCTGTAATTAACATTAACTTTATTGACCCTTTATTAAAAGAAAACTGCTGTCACATAATCACTGCGCGCAGGATGACATGCAAATGGACCTGCTGCTCCGGCTGCACTGCGATAGTGGAGAGTATATTTATTTTAATCATGACCTGGAAGTATTTATTTATAGCGAGTGGAGGTAAAAGGTCAACTGTACGGAAGCATCGGGCGGATACGCAGAGTTTCCAGCTCGTTGGGATTGGTTACGTTGGTGTCTGTGAACCCGAGGTTGTCAAAATGTGTTTATACACGCTAACTTTCACGCTGAAGGTAAACACTCTGGAACAGGCTGCAATTCTAAGTACATTAAAATTAATAATTTATACCTGGAAAGTCAGCTTTTCAAACTGCAATCACAGTGTGCGTGTGCATTAATGCAAACACGTTCTTTCGTGTTTGACACAAATGTATGCATGAAGCAAAGTGTGCACACGTTTGACTTGATAATGTCATTACAAAGGTGTGTGTGTGTGTGTGTGTGTGTGTGTGTCTGTGTGTGTGCGTGTGTTCCTCGCGTTAAGTGTGAAGCATCACCACCCTATCCGACTGGAAAAACCTCGCTAAAGGACGTTTCCACACTCTTGTCACATTTCCGAAGATGTCAGCTTAACACTAACTAAGAGATGACGACAGCCAGAAACGTTCTAAGGTGATCTGCCAAGTGTGAAAGGCGTTAAGAAGAAGCTGAGGGAAAAGTCTGGGACCCAGGGGGGACCACTCAGTCTTTCAAAGTTAGTTAGGTTCGCCAAAAGTTCAGAGACGACTATCAAATTAGAGATGTCCTCTGATCCATAATCGCGCAAAAACCAACACAACAGACTCTTCAGGTGCTGTACAGGTCCTCTAGGATTATAAAATCCACTCTGTATGCAAACACACACACACACACACACACACACAAGTGTGTTTCACTATCTTTGTGGGGACCCATCATTGACATAATGCATTCCCTAGCCCCTTACCCTAACCTTAACCATCACAACTAAATGCCTAGCCTTAACCCTTACCCTAACCTTAACCATCACAACTAAATGCCTAACCTTAAGCCTTACCCTAACCTTAACCATCACAACTAAATGCCTAGCCTTAACCCTTACCCTAACCTTAACCATCACAACTAAATGCCTAGCCTTAACCCTTACCCTAACCTTAACCATCACAACTAAATGCCTAACCTTAACCCTTACCCTAACCTTAACCATCACAACTAAATGCCTAGCCTTAACCCTTACCCTAACCTTAACCATCGCAACTGAATGCCTAACCTTAACCCTTACCCTAACCTTAACCATCACAACTAAATGCCTAACCTTAACCCTTACCCTCACCTTAACCATCACAACTAAATGCCTAACCTTAACGCTTAATGTGCGGGCAGAGAGTACCCTAACCATAACCTAATTCTATCCCTAATCTTAAAACCAAGTCTTA
Source organism: Perca schrenkii (assembly GCA_025617405.1). Lineage (NCBI taxonomy): Eukaryota > Metazoa > Chordata > Actinopteri > Perciformes > Percidae > Perca > Perca schrenkii. Next base: position 88,314 of record CM046800.1, read on the forward strand.
ACCCTCAAACAGCCCTTTAAACAAGTTAAACAAGAACACACACACACACACACACACACACACACACACACACACACACACACACAGCAAGCAGAAGAAAGGTGAAAAGGTAAGCAGGATAAGCTCCGCTGACAGCGAGCAGACAGAAGTGACACCGACACTAACACAACAGGACTTGCGAGCTGGTTCAGACTCGGGCCTCGACTATTACTCTACTCAGCCGGGATTCAGATGGAGAGAAGAATGAGTGCCAGGGAGGAGGAGGAAAAGGGAGGAGGGGAGGGAAAGTAGGGAGGAGACGACCGAGGAAACGAATGAGTCGATACGCCGACGGACGCTGGATCAAAAAGCCGGTACACACCAGCCAGACCCTCGGCAGAAAAGCCAGTCGAGATGATCAGTCGGGTCCCCGAGGTCCAAAGAAAACTGCCTTGGGACACCCTGAGGGGACATCGACTTGAGAAACGTAATGTGTCTCCATAGCAGCAAGCGGCACTACTCTGTATTGTTGCCCAGGAAATGAAAACCGGCAGCTGATTGGACGAACGCGTCACATGGGGTTTGTTTTCTCCGAAAATTCAAAGCCAGACTGTCATGGCGGCTCGTTCAGAATACTAGGGCTGCAGTATTCAAGCAGTAGTATACTTCATGTTAAAGAATACGATCTCATATTGTACTAAAATAGTTCACTGAAACGTGTTTCTGAAAACATAGGGAAAAGAAATAGAAAAAAATACATAAACATAGAGAAATAGGCTGTGATGCAGTTGCTGAATCTGTCTTCATTCCAGATCAACAAAGGTCAGTTTAAAAGATTTTCGTCAGATTTTGAGACTCTAGTCACCTCATCCCGCTCGCCATTTCCGGGTGAGTCCCGACTGCCCTGCCTCCGACTGAACATGTCAAGTCGGCCAAAATGAACACCGACAGACCCCCAGACTGACGTCGGCACGGGACACACCGAACAGATCGAGTCACCGACCTCGCCAGACTGTCCCACAGCCGATAATCGGCCCTGTGTGTCCCGGGTTGAAACAGAAACAGCTTTTCAAATGAGAACTCCAGACTCTGTCTGAGGAATCAGGTCCCAACACAGTCCCGAAGTTTCCCCTTCCTCACACGTAGCACTTAACGGGAGGTTGTTAGTGTCACACTCGGTGATCTCACCAATGGGAGAGCGAGAATGTGTTGAGACAACACATCACAGGAGAGATTATTTTTCTCTTTTTTATCAAACCGCAATTTTTGCATGTTCCCGCAATTTCACTGCACACAATTGCATAAATATCCCGCATATTCCATCGCGTTTTTTAAGAAAACGTGGATTTTTGCCCCGCAACAATCACAAAAGAAATCTGCATTTTTCTGGAAGAACTGTCTGACCTTATGGAAGCTGCCGTAGAAGAGTTTTTGGATTTCTGGTCCTTCGAAAGTGACCGTCTGGAACTCTCCTTTGTAGTCGTTGTTGAAGAACGTCAGAGTCTTCCCCCCGTCTGCGGGAAGACACACAAACTACATGTCAACAACGACGGAAAAGAAAAGAAAAATAAAGCACGGTTTATGGACCTTTTTCACAGCAGACATGTTGACTTGTCATAGTAGGAAAAGCACAGAGGAGATTGATAACCTTAATGATGGCTCAGTTCCATCAAGTGTCCCAGTAATCAGAATCAGAATCAGAAAAGCTTTATTGCCAAGTACATTTTTTACACATACAAGGAATTTGTTTTGGTGTTGTAGGTGCATGTCACACATTATCTAAAATAAGTTAAACAAACAGGTTAACAGAACAGACAATATAAGTATAAATATATAAATATATGTGTATATGTACACACACAGGATGTAACATAATAAAATAAGAGTAACAGTTAAGATAAAAAAGAGCAGATTAAGTACAGTGGCATGTAGAGCCAGAGGTGGGTGTGGAGAGAGTCAGGGTGGGTTCCGGGCCTTGTTAATAAGGCTAGTGGCGGAGGGGGAAAAAGCTGTCCTTGTGACGTGAGGTCTTGGTCCTGATGGACCTCAGCCTCCTGCCAGAGGGGGAGTAGCTCAAAGAGTTTGTGTCCGGGGTGGGAGGGGGTCAGCCACAATCTTTCCAGCACGCTCAGAGTCCTGGTGGCGTAAAGGTCCCTGGAGCGGTGGGAGATTGCAGCCAATCACCTTCTCAGCTGACCGAATGACACGCTGCAGTCTGCACCTTGTCCTTGGCAGTGGCAGCAGCGTACCAGATGGTGATGGAGGATGTGAGGATGGACTCAATGATGGCTGTGTAGAAGTGCACCATCATTGTCTTTGGCAGGCTGAATTTCTTCAGCTGCCGCAGGAAGTACATCCTCTGTTGTGCTTTTCTTGACGAGGGAGCTGATGTTCAGCTCCCACTTGAGGTCTTGGGAGATGGTAGTTCCCAGGAAGCGGAAAGACTCCACAATGTTAATTGTGGAGTCACTGAGTGTGATAGGGGGCAGGTGGGGCAGAATTCTTCCTGAAGTCCACAACCATCTCCACTGTCTTTAGAGCGTTGAGCTCTAGGTTGTTTTGCTTGCACCAGGTCACCAGGTGGTCAGCCTCCGACCTGTAGGCGGACTCGCCTCCATCAGAGATGAGTCCGATGAGGGAGGTGTCGTCCCGCGAACTTTAGAAGCTTGACAGACTGGTGACTGGAAGTGCAGCTGTTGGTGTACAGGGAGAAGAGTAGAGGAGAAAGAACACAGCCCTGAGGGGATCCCGGTGCTGATGGTCTGTGAGTTGGAGATGTCTTTCCCCAGCTTCACATGCTGCTTCCTGTCAGACAGGAAGTCAGTGATCCACCTGCAGGTGGAGTCAGGCACACCAAGCTGGGAGAGCTTCTCCTGGAGCAGAGCTGGGATGATGGTGTTGAAGGCAGAGCTGAAGTCCACAAACAGGATCCTGGCGTAGGTTCCTGCAGAGTCCAGGTGCCGGAGGATGTAGTGGAGGGCCAGGTTGACTGCATCATCTACAGACCTATTGGCTCTGTAGGCAAACTGCAGGGGGTCCAGGAGGGTGTCGGTGATGGCTTTGAGGTGTGAAAGCACAAGGCGCTCAAAGGACTTCATAACCACAGAGGTCAGGGCGACGGGTCTGAAGTCATTAAGTCCTGTGGTCCTTGGCTTCTTGGGAACGGGGATGATTGTTGAGGTCTTGAAGCAGGCTGGCACGTGACATGTCTCCAGCGAGGTGTTGAAAATGTCTGTGAACACCGGAGACAGCTGGTCAGCGCAGTGCTTCAAGCTGGATGGGGAGACAGCATCCGGTCCAGCAGCTTTCCTGGGGTTCTGTCTCCTGAACAGTCTGTTGACGTCTTTCTCATTGATGGAGAGAGTCGTCGCTGAGGTGGGTGGGGAGGTGGAGGGGGGGACCTTTAAGGTGGGGGAGGTGGAGGTGATGCACTGTAGCTGTAGCTGTTGGGAGGTGTCGCGGGGGATGGAATCAGGGAAGACCCTTTGTTGGGAGGTGTTGAGGGGGGATGGTTACAGGACCGACCCTTTGTCCTTCAAAGCGACAGTAGAACTCATTAAGTTTGTTGGCTAGGCGTCGGTCGTTGGTGGAGTGGGAGACTTTAGGCTTGAAGCTGGTGATCTGTTTAAGCCCTCTCCAGACAGAAGCAGAGTTGTTTGCTGAGAACTGGTTTCGGAGTTTCTCAGAGTACCGTTTTTTAGCCTCTTTTACCGCCTTGCTAAACTTGTACTTTGCTACTTTAAGTCTGTTTTTTGTCTCCACTCCTGAACGCCTCTGCCTTGTCCAACCTTAGCCTTCTGAGTTTGGCTGTGAACCAGGGTTTGTCATTGTTGAAACTCACCCTGGTGCATGATGGAACACAGCAGTCCTCACAGAAGCTGATGTATGACGTCACAGCCTCTGTGTACTCATCCAGACTGTTGGTAGCAGTCCTGAACACATCCCAGTCAGTAGAGTCCAAGCACGTCTGTAGATCCTCCACAGCTACACTGGTCCACTTCCTTGATGTCCTCACAACAGGTTTGCAGAGCTTTAGTTTCTGCCTGTAGGTGGGGGATCAGGTGGACCATGACATGGTCAGAGTGTCCAAGTGCAGCACGGGGGACGGCGTGAAAAGCCTCCCTGACTGTGGTGTAACAGTGATCCAGAATGTTCTCCTCTCTAGTCGGGCATTTAATATGCTGTCTGTATTTAGGTAGTACATGAGTGAGGTTTCCTTTGTTAAAGTCACCAAGGACAATAACTAGGGAGTCCGGGTTGGTCCGCTCCACACATAGTATCTGGTCGGCAAGCACTGCGCTGTGCGACCTGCACGTTGGCCTGCGGCGGGATGTAAACACCGACCAGAATGAATGAATGGAACTCACGGGTGAATAAAAAGGCTTACAGTTTATGATGTAAGATTCCAGTTCAGGAGAACAATACTGTTGGGTCACTGTCACGCCGTTGCACCAACCCGCTATTGATGTAGAAACAGATTCCTCCACCTTTAGTTTTGCCGGAGAGGTCCGTGTCTCTGTCCACTCTGTAGAGTTGGAAGCCTGCCAGCTGCAGCGCAGAGTCCGGTATTAATCCACAGAGCCACGTCTCCGTGAAGCACAAAACAGCAGATGAAGAAAAGTCCCTGTTTCCAACCAACAGCAGTTGTAATTCCTCCAGTTTGTTGGGCAGTGAGCGCACGTTAGAGACAAATGTGCCCGGTAACGGTGTGCGTAATCCTCGCTGGCGGAGACGCACCAGCGCACCAGCCCGTTTCCCTCTCCTCCGGCGTTTCACTGCGTGAGCAAAGGTGAGCGCACCTTTGACTAGAATGTCCACAATTTCCAGTGAAGGGAGAAGAAAAGTAAGAAATAAATCCTCTGGCGTTGTTCCCCTGATGTTAAAGAGCTCTTCTCTGGAGAAAGCGATCCGGGTATCATCGCAAAAAACAAAGTTAAAACACAAAACAAAACAAAACAACACGCACAAACACACCGAGTCGACCGTATGCGGCGCCGTCTTGGTCTTCCCCTAAGATATTTCAGTGAGTCAGCATGCACAATACCAGGACCTCTCCTAAGTGGAATGCAGGCATCAGTAATGGTTTAATACCAGGACCTCTCCTAAGTGGAATGCAGCCATCAGTAATGGTTTAATACCAGGGTCTCTCCTAAGTGGAATGCAGCCATCAGTAATGGTTTAATACCAGGACCTCTCCTAAGTGGAATGCAGCCATCAGTAATGGTTTAATACCAGGGTCTCTCCTAAGTGGAATGCAGCCATCATTAATGGTTTAATACCTGGGTCTCTCCTAAGTGGAATGCAGCCATCAGTAATGGTTTAATACCAGGACCTCTCCTAAGTGGAATGCAGCCATCATTAATGGTTTAATACCAGGATCTCTCCTAAGTGGAATGCAGCCATCAGTAATGGTTTAATACCAGGGTCTCTCCTAAGTGGAATGCAGCCATCAGTAATGGTTTAATACCAGGGTCTCTCCTAAGTGGAATGCAGCCATCAGTAATGGTTTAATACCAGGGCCTCTCCTAAGTGGAATGCAGCCATCAGTAATGGTTTAATACCAGGGTCTCTCCTAAGTGGAATGCAGCCATCAGTAATGGTGTTGAATACACCTCTGCTTTTCCTACTAGGACATGTCAACATGTCTGCTGTGAAAAAGGTCTATTGACTGTCAAAAGACTTTACAAAAACTTTCCCTTTCTAAACAGTCATTGTGTATGTATTTGTTTCTGTATGTATGCCATACCACGTAAGGTAACCACTGCGGCAATAAATTAAGTCCTTCTGTTTGTATTTTATCTTTTTCTGTAAAATAGGTATTGATTTCTTGAGCTTGTACCTGAATTCTGCATGACAACACTGAGCATCCCTGGTGTTTTATGCATTCAGTTCGTGATTGCGATGGATTTATATTCATAGATATAAAAGCAGAAAAGACAAATGTCTTGGTCAAGGTACCCCCGAGGTTTCCACAAGTTCAATTTAAGACTTTTTAAGAACTTTTTTAATACCATTTAGAATGAAAATTAATACCAACTTCACGAACATGCTGGCAAACGTATGGAGGATATAATGGCATATCAACTGTTCACCAAGTACTTGAACTTAATACAACATATAGTGTGGTACTCAATACATACAGTACATGCTTTGTGACAAAATAATGAAGGAGTTATTTAATCTTATGAAAGGACAATTGAAATGTTAGACCTTTGTGAACGAAATGTAAGAAAATTTAAGACTGTTAAGGCCTTATTTTTCAAATATCATATTTAAGACATTTTAAAGACATTTAAGACCCCATGGGTAGGCCTGTCACGATAACAAGTAGGAGTGTTGTGTGTTATGTGTGTTATGTGTATGACATGTATATGTATAGTTGTGGAGTATGTTATCATTTATTTCTGTAGCCTCTTGGCCAGGACATGTTTGTAAATGAGAAGTTGTTCTCAAACAGTTTACCTGGATAAATAAAGGTTTTAAAAAAAAAAAGGATACATTTTCCCAGAAATGATTGCGATAAACGATAATATTGTCGTTGAGAGACCATTTTCATCTAATATAACGATAATGGCATAATAATGCAGGTACACCTTTTCAAAGATCACTAAACCTTTATTTCTAAAGAATATTGAACACTGGAACTGGAAGACATTTTAGATATCGACAATAAATGAACGAAACAACCAAATACAATAAATAAAATGGAAATATTTCCAGCCCGCGACACACACACACACACACACACACACACACACACACACACAAAGCTGAGCTGAGGTGCCAGACTCACTGTCCAGGATGACTCCCACGAGCGGCTCGTTGTTCTTGTTGAGGATCTCCCAGAGGGCGAAGGGCTCCTCCGGCGTGTCGGGCAGCAGTCGGAACAGCAGTGTGATGGTGTAGTCAGACGGCAGCCCTTCAGGGTGGATGAACCTGGGACACACACACACACACACACACACACACATACACACACACACACGTAAATAAATAGGAAAATTAGGGCTGTATTCAAACATCTCTGTCTATATGGTTCAAACTGAATTTTTCTTATAATATATTCTGCTAATAAACTGCATATATCTATATTATTCTTACTACTATTATAATGTTTGTGCTACTACATTGCACATATCTGTACATGTTGTTCATACATTGTTCAGATCACATAGCCATATTTATTCTGCTCTTATAAGGGAACTGCTGATACACTGCACACATATATATTTAATTTATATTACTCTAAACCACCTTCTGTAAACCAGCTGTATACTACTGTCTACGCTGCACTAGATTTCTTTTCCCGTCTATACTTCGTCTATATCACATTGCTGCATTTTTATGCTCTTATTGCACTTGTGGTTGGACACAAACTGCATTTTGTCGTCTTTGTACACTGCACAATGACAATAAAGTTGAATCTAATCTAATCCAAACAAAGAAAATCTTGCTCCACTGAAATCTAATCTTACGTACTCTTCAACCAATCGTTTGGTCGATGGGGAAAAAACATGCCGACTCTAATAAAAAAAAAGAAGAGGCACCTTAAACTAAACAATGCCTGAACCGATACTTAAAAATAAATAAATAAACGTAACCCCTGTATTGTCTTCCCCGTCGACCTGCAAGTTTTTGTTTTTTTGGGTCAAAATGTAAAAATAATTCACACTTCTTTTAGAATTTTCTGTAAATACTTTTTTTTTTATAAGCTTTTCCCATGTTATTGTCACTTTTCTTGATGTTTTAGAAGGTTATCCTGATGTTTTTGGCACTTTTTTCTAATTTTATCAACGTTCTTTTATAAATTTTTATACAATTGAATAAAACTCCCAAATTCAATGAAAGTAGTAAACTGATCATTTATTTAACTTGTGAAGAGCGTCGTATGGAACCATCCACGTTACTTTGTTTTAAAATTTGGTTGAAAAAAACCCCAAATTTCTGATATAGAAAACATTTTGAAAACGGGTCAGATTTGAACCGAGGACAACAGGATGTTGAAACCAAACAATGCCTGAACCGATACTTAAAAAAAAACAAAAGCAGAAAACAACAGTCGGTACCATTAAAGAACGGCTTGTTTATTGCTAAGACCGTATGGTGAATTTGAGTAATTCACTTAAAATGTAATTACAAGAACTTATTTCACCAGTCAACAGCTGACAAACAACAAAAAGAAGACCCACTAGGTGGCAGAAGGGAACTTTACAACAACATTGAACGCAGCATTGTGTCCCGTCTGTGTTGTTCTCACCCAACAGCAGCAGTGTGGCGAGAAATCACGCTTTAGTGGACAGGCTGGCATTATGAAAGTAACACCAACTTTGTCCGATCAATGAGCATTTGGTCTTACCTGGACACTTAAGCCCTAGTGGATAAGATCTCTATTTTAGGGTCGAAACAGAGTGCATTATGGGTTGTGGATACAGTCGATACTCAGCTGTAGATATCGGAGCTTGTAATCTATTTATAGTGAGGGAGGAGACTTGTGAAAAACTCTGTTCCCCAGTACCTGGTCGGCTGTGCCATTAAAGCATTGCTGTGCAGGTGGAAACAGGGGAAGGTGTTGAAGGTGCCGGGTACCATGGAAACACCGGAGACGCTGCCGTAGCGGTTCTCCACCAGCCCAAACAGCTCCATCATACGGAAACCTGGAGACGGGACGAAGGAATGGGAACTTCATATAGGAGAGAGCAGCTGGCCATTTAATAAGAATGGTTAAAGACTCAGAAGCCAGCACTGAAGCTTAATGCTAAATAAAGCTTAGCTTTTAATGAAATAACATTTATTTCCCGTAAATCTCACGTCTGGTGCCGTCTGGGCTTCTACTTTTCAAAATAAAAGCGTCTGGTCCGCTATGTCTTCGTACTTTGGTGTTTTGGGTGTTTAAGTATGTAATAATATGTTTTAAATATGGCAGCATTTCCATTCTATTCTAAGATTGTGCCGCGGTAGTTTATTTTAATTTCTTATGAATTGCTCCAGTGTGTGTGTGTGTGTGTGTGTGTGTGTGTGTCTGTGTGTGTGTGTGTGTGTGTGTGTGTGTATTATTTAATTATAAAAGCCTGGAAGTGCGCCTCATGCTGCTGGTGCCATAATCTCACGCTGAGCCTGGTTTTTGGAACCATAAGCAAATACTGCCCTCGTCTGAAATTGGGACTGGTAAGGGACAGAAATGACAGTGACGAATTTTTGTCCAAGTCCACCTCTGTGCACTGGTCATAGGTTTTAATCCAATTGTAGTCATATATATATATATATATATATATATATATATATATATATATATATATATATATATATATATATATATATATCTCAGCGCAGGGGGAAGGATCCCTCCTCTGTTGCTCTTCCTGAGCTTTCTTCCTTTTTTCCCCATTAAAATTTTGTTGGGGGGCCCCTGGGTAGCTCACCTGGTAGAACGGGCGCCCCTATATATAGAGGGTTATGCCTGGTTTGACTCCGACCTGCGGCCCTTTGCTGCGTGTCATTCCCCCCTCTCTCTCCCCTTTCAAGTCTAAGCTGTCCTATCCAAATAAAGGCCTAAAAATGCCCAAATTATTATTTTGTTGGTGAGTTTTTCCTTATCTCGATCGAAGGTGGACAGAGGGTGATGTATGCTGACTTGACTCGGTCCTGCCAACATTTTGTACAAAAGAAACACATACATGCATGTAAAAGTATTGTATTAACATGTATTGTATAATCGGATAATTTGTATTTTTAAACGTGTGTCTGAGTTCTTAAGCCCAAATAGCTTCATTTCTGTGTCTATGTGCCAACCTGTTTACCCAACATTCAGTCTTATTCATGAAACCAGACGTCCAAGTAAAAAAGAAGAGCTTTTAGAAGAGCAGAAGACTCAGAAAGCTCAGCTGTAAACAGTTGTTGTGTGTTTTTCTACTCATCCTGGCAGCGCCAACATTACATGACAATGAGCAATGTAAACAGATATTCGTTTTGTTTGTTTTTGCTACTTCTGAACCTCTCGCACATCGCACACACTGTACTGCTCTTAGACAATATTCTGTGCATCCAGCGGTGCATGGAAAGGGTTTCTCTTTGAGTCGCTTTGCGTTAACTCTGTGCCGCCTCCTTGTTGTCTGTTACCTGGTGTCGTGCTGCCGCTCATCGGCACGGATGGACACGCTGGGAAAAAGAAAAAGAAAGAGTTGTGTTTGGTTAAGAAGACACATTTCTTCAGTGATCTCTTCATGACTTATGCCTTCATGACGCCTCACACGTTATTATCATAAAAACATTTGTTTTTTATGATAATAATGTGTTTAGGGTCAAGTGCCAACAACTAACCATTTAAATATTAATAAAAACACACAGTCCGACCAATAATCACTTATATAATTATAATTTGGCATACCTAAACATAAACAACAATTACCATTCATACCTTAAGACCGTAGCTAATGTTAGCAATTAATTGAGGTTAAACATAGAAACAGTGATTATAGAAAAAAAAATTGACATTTCAGCATGATTTTTGGTCCTGCGGAGGCTCCACGCAGAGCTTTCGTAGTAGCATAAGTGGCCTGCAGTTTATACTTCTGCGTTGGTGTGTGCATCAAGCAGACGTGTGTGTGTGTGTGTGTTAGAGCGAGTGAGAGAGTGATGGTGAATATCTTCAGAGTGACTCTAGAGTCCTAGTGAGAGAAACAAAGTGTTCTTTCTGACCACGGTGGGAAATCTGGAGCAGGAAAAATTAATGTTTATGGAGAAGGGTTGGTACCTCCACGTACCTACGTACGTAGCCACAGCGTAGATTTTACACAGAAACATAAATCACGCTTTAGACGAGAGCTTGAATTTCATTTGTTATTTTTTTTTTTTATATTCTAATAATTTTCAAATATTGAATGCTCAAATGCAGCCTGTTATTAATATGGACTACACTACTCAGGATTATGCATCGTCAATGCCACTATAAGCATGTGGTTGTTGTTACACGTTCTGTCCACTAGAGGGACTTCTAACATCAACTTGGCCTTAAAGGGGACCTTCGTCACTGCGCATTGCACGAGCACACAGCGACAAACCCAAATCATCAGAGAACTCTGTAATTAAACATTATCTAACAAGTGTAGCCAGTGAAGTGGCTCTGTTGTTAAAAGTCCCATGACATGGTGCTCTTTGGATGCTCCTTATGACCTCATAAGGAGCAAGATTCCTGATTGGCCCATCTGAGCTTTCATTTTCTCAAAGGCAAAGCAGGATACCCAGGGCTCAGTTTACACCTATCACCATTTCTAGCCACTGGGGGACCATAGGCAGGCTGGGGGAACTCATATTAATGTTAAAAAACCTCATAAAGTGACATTTTCATGCCGTGGGACCTGTGAGGCTAACGTTGCTCGGTTAGCACAATGACATCATTGATTTTTTGTACTATTCGAATTATATTAGACTTTCTGAATTTGTTCCAACAGCCCTACATTATCACAATTATGTGATAATTGCTACAGGCCTACTGGAAACAGATGCCTGCTCCCTTTACTCACTGGCAGTGGCCGCCTCGCACACGAAAGTCACCAGCTTCTCTTCGATCTTGGTGAAGGCGTCCAGGTCGTCCACGAAGAAGACGTGTCGGTCGCTGGGTTTGCTGGCGATGCTCACCAGCTCGCCATAGTCCGCGTCGGCGAAGCCGATCGCAAACACAATGTAGCCTGCGCAGGACAGAAGAAGAATCAAGAGGAATCACAGCTGTCTTCAGCAACTATGTGAAGCGAGCAGTCTCTACACGCCCCAAAATAGTGTCTTTAACAGTTGTGTACTACTAACCCTGTATGGATGGGATAGGATTTATTATCGAGTTTGACAGTCAAGCATCACTAAAAGAGACATAAATACATCTAGAAATAAAGGAGCGATTCAAAAAAAGCTGTGCAGCAACAGTCTAGTAAACCTAGCAGCGGTGGAAGAAGTATTCAGATCCCTTACTTCAGTAAAAGTACTAATACCACGCTGTAAAAATACTCTGTTACAGGTAAAAGTCCTGCATTGAATGTGGTACTTACTGTAAGTAAAAGTCTGTAAGTATCATGAGGAAAATGTAGTTAAAGTATTTAAAGTAAAGAACTCTCCTCCCATTGTAGAAAGTGTAAAGGATCCAACCAGTTGTGTGTTTAATGGTCTCATCATCTCAGCTGGACTTGTAGCCGTTATACTGTCGGCTAGTTTACTTTATAATAAAACATCAGATGTGTCACATGTGTTCTGTGTGCAGGAAGTAACTTGTAACTAAAGCTGTAAGAGATGAATGTAGAGGAGTAAAAAGTAAAATATTTCTGAGTAGATGTAAGAAGTGGCATGAAAAAAAAAGACACACACACTCACACAAATCGAATCGGCGCCCATGTATGGGGAAAGAATCGAATCAGGACAAAGCATATTGCATATAGCATATTGTTTTAGCATTTTCACACATCTTACAAAATCAGCTTTCTGTATAGTGACACACAAACAGAACACACACACGGGGAATTATAATGTTTAATGCTGGGACTTGTTGTAAACAGCACAGCTCTGACCTTCCATCTGCATCTCCTTGGAGACCTTGTTGACGTCGTCCTGAGAGCGGCCGTCGGTGAGGACCACGAGGACGTTGGGGATGCCCCGCCTCATGCCCCCCTCTGACGTGAAGATGTTTTCCTTCACGTGCTGGATGGCTCGACCTGATGGGACACACGGTTCAAAATCATTCGGTGAAACAATGCGATCATGCACTCATCCTGAAATTATTTCAATCATCAAGCAAACAATTGGTTCCAGCTTCTCTAGCTGCTTTCTTCAGTGGTTTTTAAAAAAAAACCTTTCTAAAGCTAAATATCTTTGGGTTCTGGGCGGTCAGACAAAACAAGACCTTGAACCTCACTGGGAACGTGTGACGGGTAAAAAAAAATATTTCATCAGATATATACAATTACCGTATTTTCTGCACTATAAGGCGCACCGGATTATAAGGCACACCTTCAATGAATGGCCTATTTTAGAACTTTTTTTGTGGTCTTTAATATAAAAAGATAGACGGGTCATTTAAATGTAAGTGGTCGATCGTCTCAACGTGGTCCCTGACATGTTGTCATCGGCTTGTCCGCTTCCATTGGCCATATCAGAGGCAAACCTGAACGGATTGGCTAATATGAGCTACCAATGGAAAGCTTAGAAGCTAGGGAATACGACGACGCCCACATCGATCATGTAGCAAGCTTTCCGTTGTGATTCGGCCAGAAACGTCAACATTGTGAGGCGAAAAGATCATTTTGGAATATAAAGCTTGGATATTACATTCCCTTGGACTCTTGTGGATTTATGAAAATCAAGTTTTGGGCAAAATACAACTTTGTTGCTGAAAGGACAACGAAAACGGGTATGGATGCACTCTCGACACTGTTGTGTAACTGATATAAATCATCTTATGCTTTGTATGTGGGCTTCAATTAATCATTAGAGGCTAAGCTTTCAATTGGTGTGTCGCATGGCTGTATATTTTAAATATTTAATGCTTTAAATTTATAAAAACGCGAATGAGTGGAAGTTTTATCGAGGTTACAGCGACGCAGTGTCCCGTCAACGGGGCAGTGATTCTTGAGAGGTTGATCCATATATAAGGCGCTCCGGATTATAAGGCGCACTGTCGTTTTTTGAGAAAATTAAAGGCTTTTAAGTGCGCCTTATAGTGCGGAAAATACGGTAACCAAAATAACAACAGCAGACAGACCACAGAGCTGCTGCACCAGTGTTTCCCATAAATTGATATATTTGTGCTGCTACACAATCAATGTTGACCACCACATACTGCCATATATGCGCTCTCTCTCTCTCTCTCTCTCTCTCTCATGCACACACACACACACACACACACACACGCAAGGCCCTACTTCTCCGTGCAGATTCATTATTGCCATTGATTATTCTACACACTCCAATTAAAGTAAAGCAGGTGGCGATACGAGCCTTAAACTTGGGTTTACGATCCGCTAATTAACACACAGAAGAAGACATCGACCGACATCGATCTATTTCCCCCCGCAGGGAAGGCGGCTGGAGTCGATCCGGAGTTTAAAGGTCCCATGGCATGAAAATGTCACTTTATGAGTTTTTTAATGTGAGTTCCCACAGCCTGCCTATGGTCCCCTAGTGGATAGAAATGGTTCCACTAAGGTCTATATAAAAGAGACTTCAGATACAGTATTAGGGGACCACTAAGGTCTATATAAAAGAGACTTCAGATACAGTATTAGGGACCACTAAGGTCTATATAAAAGAGACTTCAGATACAGTATTAGAGGACCACTAAGGTCTATATAAAAGAGACTTCAGATACAGTATTAGGGGACCACTAAGGTCTATATAAAAGAGACTTCAGATACAGTATTAGGGGACCACTAAGGCCTATATAAAAGAGACTTCAGATACAGTATTAGGGGACCACTAAGGTCTATATAAAAGAGACTTCAGATACAGTATTAGGGGACCACTAAGGCCTATATAAAAGACACTTCAGATACAGTATTAGGGGACCAATAAGGTCTATATAAAAGAGACTTCAGATACAGTATTAGGGGACCACTAAGGTCTATATAAAAGAGACTTCAGATACAGTATTAGGGGACCACTAAGGTCTATATAAAAGATACTTCAGATACAGTATTAGAGGACCACTAAGGTCTATATAAAAGAGACTTCAGATACAGTATTAGGGGACCACTAAGGTCTATATAAAAGAGACTTCAGATACAGTATTAGAGGACCACTAAGGTCTATATAAAAGAGACTTCAGATACAGTATTAGAGGACCACTAAGGTCTATATAAAAGACACTTCAGATACAGTATTAGGGGACCAATAAGGTCTATATAAAAGAGACTTCAGATACAGTATTAGGGGACCACTGAGAGCACCATGTCATGGGACCTTTAATGGTTAGTATTATGAAGTTACTACCGGTATTTATCCAGGGTTTTTACTGCGTAGAGAAAGTTTTGATGCCCTTTAAAGAGATTTTAGCCAGCGCCAGAGGAATATCACAAGCGCCAAAATGTCTGATTTTCGGACATCGGACCGGACTCTCCAGGTGACCACGATGCGAGCCATAAGTCAAAGTTTTGAGTGCTTTCACGGCACTGCCCTGCCCGGACGTGGTCTCTCTCCGCCTCTCTGCTGAGGCCCGTTGACGTGACAGCACCAGTTAAACTGTATTTCACACTACAATGGTCACATTTGCGACAATCTGCGGTTCACGAGCATGCCGAACCGTCGGAGCGGTCACAGTTACTCCACATCACGGACAATTTATCTATAGATATTTCAAAATAGAAAAACATTACACTTCATAATGGTTTGTATTCTTAACGCTATTGTATTATTGTACAACTGAGGAGCAAAACGGGACCGTCCTGATCTGGCGAGCTCCAGTTTTCCACTCACAGATCAGTCTGGCATCTTGAGATAGAGAACATTTGGAGCCGTTCGCCAAAACGACTGACCAATCAGCGTTGGTTTTGAGGCGGGTTTAAGTGTGACGCCAACGAGAAGCGACTGTTCAGTCTAAACAACGCGGCAGCTTCCACGAATGAGATGAGCGTAGCTATCGCAGCAAGTTTTATCCGAATTAGAAAGTATTCCTTCATTGAAAGAAGAGAAAAAAAAAACAGCACTGGAGGCTTTTCTCAGAGGAAAAGATGTTTTTGCTTTTCTCCACGACTGGTTTCGGCAACAGTTTGATCTGATTGGTTGATTTGACCCGTCTATCACCAACTGTAGGTGGTGATAGACAGATGGTTTATCCAATCAGCTAACCAGGATTTTCGCCCCTTACCAAAAGTTCTCCAACAGAAAGTTCCCAGATGGATATGCCGAGCAAATGCAAAGCGATCCATCTGGTGGAGTCAGGTTACAAGTCTGCAGAGTTCAAAGTAACATTCTAAGCTGATTTTTACTGGGCCCCTATAAACTTAAAAACAACGTAGAAAGAAATGGTCAAAAAGCAACGTGGCATCATGACTTTGCGTAAACATACACACCACTTTCCTAAATCCAAATGGTGTGTTATCTGTACGCATTTTGAGCGTTCCACATGTATGTCTACATGTACAGTACAGGCCAAAAGTTTGGACACACCTTCTCATTCAATGCATTTCCTTTATTTTCATGACTATTTACATTGTAGATTCTCACTGAAGGCATCAAAACTATGAATGAACACATATGGAATTATGTACTTATCTACTTTGCTGTTTTTGTTAACTCTGCAAACCCTTGGTGTTCTCTCAATGAGCTTCATGAGGTAGTCACCTAAAATGGTTTTACCTTCACAGGTGTGCTTTGTCAGGGTGGAATTATTTCCCTTATTAATAAAAAAAGTTTTGATGCCTTCAGTGAGAATCTACAATGTAAATAGTCATGAAAATAAAGAAACACATTGAATGAGAAGGTGTGTCCAAACTTTTGGCCTGTACTGTATACACATACACATATATATATATATATATATATATATATATATATATATATATATATATGTGTGTGTGTGTGTGTGTGTGTGTGTGTGTGTGTGTGTGTGTGTGTGTGTGTGTGTGTGTGTGTGTGTATGTATTTACCTGAACGTGCCCCTTGGGAAAAAGATAACGGTCGTGCCCTGTTCGTACTAACCAAATGAACTGGACTTTGTTGTCATATGTGAAAGCCCCCTTCCCTTACCGCATTATACCGTTACATTTAAGATGTTGAATTGCTACCTGCAGAATTTTGTATAAACATATTTGCAGTACAATTAATATAAGAAGTCAGCGTCTCTTTTTCAGTCAGCTACCACCACAAATAGAATCTAATTCTGTGGCAAACACACCGTGCACGGTTATTACATCTCAATAAAAGAATGGAGTCGCGCCCGGTCTGTCAAATAACTCCAGTAATCAGATCCTCGGCAGACCTGCAGCAGCTCTGGGGGGGGAGGGCTTAATTGCGGTGTGCAGAACGAGGCGACCGAGTGCCTTTAAACTCCCCAAACTGCTGCTGTCTGATAGAAGAGCAGGATTAATGCTTCACGGTGGGATGGGCGGAGAGGAGGAGAGGAGAAGAGAGGAGGAGAAGAGAGGAGGAGGATTAATGCTTCACGGTGTGACATTAGTAGGGGGAGTTGGGAGGAGGAAAGGAGGAGAAGAGAAGAGGAGATGAGGAGGAGAAGAGAGGAGGAGAGGAGGAGGAGAGAAGAGAGGAGGAGAAGAGGATGAGGAGAGGAAGAGAGCAGGAGGAGGACAAGAGAGGAGAAGAGAGGAGGAGAAGAGAGGAAGAGAAGGAGGAGGAGGAAAGGAGGAGAGAAGGAGAAGAAGAAGGAGAGGAGGAGATGAAGAGAAGAAGAGGAGGAGGAGAAGAGAGGAGGAAAAGAGAGGAAGAGAAGGAGGAGGAGGAAAGGAGGAGAGAAAAAGAAGAAGAAGAAGAGGAGGAGATGAAGAGAAGAGAGGAGGAGAAGGACAGGAAAGAAGGAGGAGTAGTGGAGAGGTGGAGAGAAGAGGAAGAGAAGGAGGAGGAGGAGGAAAGGAGAAGAAAAAGAAGAAGAAGTTAAGGAGGAGATGAAGAGGAAGAGAAGGAGGAGGAGATGAAGAGGAGGAGAGAGGAGGAGGAGAAAGGAGGACTGCTGCTTTCCGGTGTGACATTAGCGGTGGGAGAGTTCCAGTCTGCTCCCTGCAGGAGGAAGGGACTGGGCTGCTCTGTAAACACTGATTAATGACTCCACCTCTCGATGCTTCCCCACGGACTTCCCTCTCATTACACACACACACACACACACACACACACACACACACACACACACACACACACACACACACACACACACACACACTCTCTCTCTATATATAGGCGTCTGTGCATCTTAAACAAGGGTGGAGGCATTGATGCAAACACACTCTTCTGTGTTTTACACAAACGTACACACAAAGACACGTGTTGACAGGAAAGTGCACGTGATAGATAGATACTGACACAAAGGCAGACACACAGATTTAATTATCTGTGTTTGTCTGCCAATCAATAAGTATTGATAATGTTATTAGAAAGTTGTTTCTGTGTGTGTGTGTGTGTGTGTGTTTAAGTTAGACTGTTGCCTTGTCTCACACGGGCGTCTGTCTTGGAGTTAGAGATGATTTATTTTAGGGAAAAGCTGCAGCCGCAAAACCATAGGCGTAGATTTCGGGGGTGGGGGGTGAGTGGGATGCAACACTGGAAACTAAGAATGACATCAAGGGCCGGACATATTTAGTTTATTCTAGGGCTGGGCAATATATCGATAATATATCGATATCGTGATATGAGACTAGATATCGTCTTAGATTTTGGATATCGTGATAGGACATACAGTACAGGCCAAAAGTTTGGACACACCTTCTCATTCAATGTGTTTCTTTATTTTCATGACTATTTACATTATAGATTCTCACTGAAGGCATCAAAACTATGAATGAACACATATGGAATTATGTACTTAACAAAAAAGAGTGAAATAACTGAAAACTTTTTTTGATAACTCTGCAAACCCTTGGTGTTCTCTCAATGAGCTTCATGAGGTAGTCACCTGAAATGGTTTTACCTTCACAGGTGTGCTTTGTCAGGGTTCATTAGTGGAATTATTTCCCTTATTAATAAAAAAGCAAAGGGTGGCTACATTGAGGAATCTAAAATATAAGACATGTTTTCAGTTATTTCACACTTTTTTGTTAAGTACATAATTCCATATGTGTTCATTCATAATTTTGAAGCCTTCAGTGAGAATCTACAATGTAAATAGTCATGAAAATAAAAAGGAAACGCATTGAATGAGAAGGTGTGTCCAAACTTTTGGCCTGTACTCTCTCTCCCTCGGCAGCCTGTCTCCGGTGCACTCACCCGTCTTGGTGTTCCCCCCCTTGTAGGAGATCTTGTTGATGGCGTCCAGCAGACGCTCCTTGTCGCCGTACGAGTTCAGCTTGAACTCGGTGCGGGCGTCGTCGCTGAACTGCGCGATGGCCACCTGTCGCACAACGTAGGAACACCTCATACAGCTTAACAGATCAACCATAACAACAAGGGCAACATTTTACACTGGAGGGGAATTTAAAGAAATAGCTTAGCTTAGTTTAACAGGGCCGTAGACAGCTTAGTGGAGGGGGGGGCTCAGACAGACAGACAGAAACACAGACACAAAGACAGACAGACAGACAGACACACAGACACAAAGACAGACAGACAAACAGAAACACAGACAGACAGAAACAAAGACACAAAGACAGACAGACAGACAGACAGACAGAAACACAGACATACACAGACACAAAGACAGACGGACAGACAGAAACACAAAGACAGACACAAAGACAGACAGAGATAGACAGACAGACTGACACATAGATAGAGAGACAGACAGACAAACAGAAAAACAGACAAACACAGACAGATAGACAGACAGAAACAGACAGAAACAGACAAACAGAAACACAGACAAAGAGAAAGACAGACACACACACAGAAACACAGACACAAAGACAGACAGACAGACAGACAGAAACACAGACACAAAGACAGACAGACAGACAAACAGAAACACAGACAAACACAGAGAGACAGAAACACAGACACAAAAACAGACAGACCGACAAACAGAAACACAGACAAATACAGACAGACAGGCAGACAGAAATACAGATAGACAGACAGACAGACAGAAAGAAAGAGAGACAAACAAACACAAAGACAGACAGAAACACAGACACATAGATAGACCGAGACAGACCGACATGCAGACAGACAAACAGACAGACAAGCAGACGGAGACAGACATACAGACACGTAGATAGACAGACACACAGACAGAAACGCAGACAGAAACACACACACAGTTCACAAGTTTAAAAACCACACTAAGAAACTTTTATTTTACAAAAAACAAGTAAACAAAAAATAAAAATCCGGACTTAAATGATGGACCTTTAGTAGTGGGGGTTTGGTGGGGGGTCGTTTGAACCACCCAAGGAATATTGTTTTCCGGCCCCAAAAAAAAGTTGAATATAATGTGCATGTGAACGCAGTCGATGAATGATTTAGACTTAAGTTTTGAAGGCGCCAGCGGTACCTGTGTGCCATCCGGGCCGATCCGGTCCAGAGCTCCGCTGGTGCTGTACAGGAAGCGGATGATCTTCAGGAAGTTGTCATCGCCGATACTCCAGGAACCGTCCACCAGGAAGACCAGGTCGGCTTTGGCTGCTTTACAGACTGAGACGAAGAGGAAGAGGGGTCAACTTCAACTTCTACTTCACTTGTGTCCCCCGAAGGGTGATTAGGTGTCCATCAAACATAAACACATACAAGACTAGAGGTGTGAATCTTCACTGATCTCCCGATTCGATTACGATTATCATGTCAGCGATTCAATTCGATATCTCGATGCATCACGATGCATCAGATACATGTTTCTATTAAAGCCATGAAGGATATTTAATTCATAGCTTTTCAAGCTCCAAAAACCAAACATTCTGCAGTGCTCTAATACTAAATAAACTGGATACATAAAACTATACAGCACTGAGCACATGGCACTTCCTGAATGTGCAAAACATACCAGAATATGTAAACAGAAATGTTGTTAGGCCTACATTACATTATAAACAGAAATAATCGATTATGGCCCAGCCGATTATCGATGCAGCATCGGCCATGTCCGAGATTTGATGCATCGATTATTTGATTCATTTAAACACCTCTATACAAGACACATGAATACATTCAAGGTCTACACACAGTCCAACTGGAACACAACCGTAACAGTACGAGGACAAATAAATACCGCTACAAGGTGCATGGATAGCAGCGTCAAAGTCACCTACGTAGGGTAGGAAAAAGTGTGTTTCAGCCTACAAAAGCTGACTGAAGTATGGCACAGTGTAAAGCCTTAAAATGTTGCAGAATCCCGATCGACAAATGCCTCGATCGCGGTTCTCTGTTCCTCTTTTAAAATGAGTGCCCTGTTTGATTTGATTTATTGGGATCTCCATTAGCTGGGGCCGTAGCCACAGCTATTCTTCCTGGAGTCCACCCACAACTTGTGCAGCTATACATTGACGTGCACAATTACATTAAAAACTACCACCAAAAAACAGCAATACATCACTGAAAGAAAAACAACGAAAATAATAACAAGACATAACAACATTCAACACAACAACACAGGACCTAGTTTAAATTATTCACAAACCGTAGAGATGAGATTATAACATTGTTCACTAATAATATGACCAAGCAAATGCACACAGAGAACCCTCAATGATACTAACAGCAATCTTATTATTATCCAATACAGAGTTCTGCTCAGCTAGGAGATGTTCTTTTAAGTGATACTTTGAGGTTTTCCATTTTCTTGTAAACATCTTCTATAACAGACGCGATGGCGAAATCTACACATCTCTTTGGTGACGTGGTTGATAACGTTACTGTTGATCATCTGTCCGTCACCGTATAAAGCCCGCCCTGGCAATTTGATTGGTCCAAAAACAGCTCTAGTCGGAGCATAGTTGCCCTACAAGTTCAACTAAGTTCGGCTGGCATCCAGGCTACCATTTGAATACATCATGCGTCTGAATAGAAGAAGAGGAACGATTGAAAGTCAGCGCTCAGCTTCAAATGACAATGTTAAAAACAACAGACAAAGCCAGAAATCTTGGTGTAGTCATGGACTCAGACCTAAATTTTAACAGCCACATTAACATAATTAAAAAATCAGCCTATTATCACCTTAAAAATATATCAAGGGTTAGAGGACTTATGTCTCAGCAGGATCTGGAAAAACTTGTCCATGCTTTTATCTTCAGTAGACTTGACTACTGTATCGGTGTCTTTACAGGTCTCCCTAAAAATCCATCAGACAGCTGCAGCTGATTCAGAACGCTGCTGCTCGAGTCCTCACTAAAACCAGGAAAGTGGATCACATCACTCCAGTACTGAAGTCTCTACACTGGCTTCCAGTGCCTCAAAGAATTGATTTCAAAATACTTTTACTGGTTTATAAATCACTAAACGGTTTAGGGCCAAAATACATTTCTGATCTGTTACTACATTATGACCCACCCAGACCTCTCAGATCGTCTGGGACAGGTCTACTTGTTGTCCCCAGAGTCAGAACTAAACAGGGGGAAGCAGCGTTCAGTTTTTTATGCTCCACATATCTGGAACAAACTCCCAGAAAACTGTAGGTCCGCTGCAACTCTCAGTTCTTTTAAATCTAAGCTAAAGACCTATCTTTTTGATGTTGCTTTTCTTTAAATAATCTATTTTATTAACTTTAATTTCTTATACTGTACTGTAACTTTTATTCTTATACTGCATTATCAATTTTATTCTTGTTTTAATTTGTTTATTAATGTTTTTAAATTGTTTTATAACTGCTCTTTAATGTTTTATGTAAAGCACTTTGAATTGCCCTGTTGCTGAAATGTGCTATACAAATAAAGCTGCCTTGCCTTGCCTTGCCTTGAATATGGATAACGCTAGCGCTAGTGAGATGCTTGCTACACTTACATTTCTAGTAGAGGCGAATCGGCGAAAAACACGTTTACTTTCTCCGATTCCCGGCTTTGTCCGAGGCACTCCCTCTCTTCAGTCTCAAAAAGTCTCTTCACCAAATTGCACGTGAAAAGGCTATATGAGATGTGCAATAATAATATTTTGCCTGGCAGTTTGCCTCGGATTAGGGTGGCACCTAAATCATGGTTGCAGCTGTCGCCGTGGTCCCACTCCGCGCCCTGCTACACCCTGCTCCACCCTGCTATACCCTGCTATGCCCTGCTATGCCCTGCTACACCCTGCTATGCCCTGCTACACCGTGCAGTGCCCTGCTACGCCATTTCTAGTCACTGGTCCATTATCTTTATTGTGACTATTATTGCCACTGTTCATCACACCCCCTACCGGCTACCAAGAGCCTGGGTCTGTCCCAGGTTTCTTCCTAAAAGGGAGTTTTTCCTAGCCACTGTCACACTAAATGCTTGCTCTTGGGTGAATTACTGGAATTGTTGGGTCTTTGTAAATTATAGAGCATGGTCTAGACACACTCTATCTGTAGTGTAAAGTGTCTTGAGATAACTCCTATTATGATTTGATACTATAAATACAATTGAATTGAATAATAGTCAAACTAGTAGGGCTGCCGCCTCTTAGTGGATTAGTCGACTAATCGCTCGTTTTGGTCTTAGTCAACTAAGATTTCTTTAGTCCATTAGTAATTTTTTATGCTTATTCATGCTTAATTACTCATTTCCAAGAAACTTCTGAGCACATTTATGGTAAACACAAGATTTAAAGTGGTGCTTTTGCAGGATTAATTGTGGAGAAACTCAGTTTTACAGATGGTTAATTAACTACATTTATATTGTGCTTTTCTAGTCTTAACCACCTCTCAAAGAGCACAGCTCTGTCAATTAAATCAACTAATCGATTAGTCGACTAAATCCTATAAGTGTTAGTCGACTAAGAATTTCTTTAGTCGAGGACAGCCCTACAAACTAGGGCTGCTCGATTATGGGAAAAAATATAATCACGATTATTTCGGTCAATATTGAAATTACGATAATTTAACACGATTACTCGTTGACTTCTGGAAAGATGTTGCTATTATTGTACTTAAACAGTGGAAAAGGTCAAATAAATCAACAGTAAAAAAAAAAACACATACAGCTGTGAACTTTGCCTTAATACTTTTCCTATTGAAACTTTCTTTTTTCATTCAGAACCCAAAAGAGAAAATAAGAGTTTACTTGCAAAACGTAATGAGCTAAATAATTGTTTTTCTCGATTATTCTGTTTTTGTGATCATTGGAAGCCGAAATCATGATCACGATTAAATTTCGATTAATTGCACAGCCCTAAGTCAAACATATTTAACTTTTTGATTAAATAAAAGCACGTTAATGAGCTCTACATGTCTGGCCCTTCATGTGATTCTCATTTTCTAATGTGGGGCCCCTTAGTGAAGTTGAGTTTGACACTCTTGATGGAGACGAGTGGACATGTTATGAGGCTTTAATTGCTTTAAATACACAGATCTATTTTAATCATTCAAACTGTGGAGAAAAGCAAAAAAATTCTCAAAGCAAATATATGAAATATTTTTGTTGTTTGCTGTTGTTGTCTATTTGGTGGACTTTTATTTTGATTGCTTTGCTGA
>CM046800.1:117500-152500 GCA_025617405.1 Perca schrenkii
CTCCCTCCCTAGCTCTCTCCATCTCTCCCTCCCGAGCCTTCCCTTAGTCCTTTTCTCCCTCCCTCCCTCCCTACCTCCCTCCTTCTCTCCCTCCCTAGCTCCCTCCCTCCCCCCCTAGCTCTCTCCCTCCCGAGCTCTCTCCCTTAGTCCTTCTCTTCCTCCCTCCCTCCCTAGCTCTCTCCCTCCCGAGCCTTCCCTTAGTCCTTCTCTCCCT
Source organism: Perca schrenkii (assembly GCA_025617405.1). Classification (NCBI taxonomy): domain Eukaryota; kingdom Metazoa; phylum Chordata; class Actinopteri; order Perciformes; family Percidae; genus Perca; species Perca schrenkii. The sequence continues at coordinate 117,715 of CM046800.1, forward strand.
CACTCCCTCCCTCCCTCCTTCCCTCTCCCTCCCTAGCTCTCTCCCTCCGTCTCTCCCTCCCTAGCTCTCTCCTTTAGTCCTTCTCTTCCTCACTCCCTACCTAGCTCCCTCCCTCCCTTTCTAGCTCTCTCCCTCTATGCCTCCCTCCCTAGCTTTCTCCCTCTGTCTCATCCTCCCTCCCTAGCTCCCTCCCTCCGTCTCTCCCTCCCTAGCTCTCTCCCTTAGTCCTTCTTTTCCTCACTCCCACCCTAACTCCCTCCCTCCGTCTCTTTTTCCATCCCTCATTCCCTAGCTTTCTCCCTCCCTCCCTATCTCTCTCCTTCCATCTCTCCCTCCCAAGCTCTCTCCCTCCATCTCTCCCTCCCTAGCTCCTCCCTTAGTCCTTCTCTTCCTCACTCCCTCCCTAACTCCCTCCCTCCGTCTCTTTTTCCATCCCTCATTCCCTAGCTTTCTCCCTCCCTCCCTATCTCTCTCCTTCCATCTCTCCCTCCCTAGCTCTCTCCCTTAGTTCTTCTCTTCCTCACTCCCTCCCTAACTCCCTCCCTCCGTCTCTCCCTCCATCCCTAGCTGTCTCCCTGCCTCTGTCCGTCTGAAGCTCCCTCCCTCCTTCTCTTCCTCACTCCTACTCCAGCTCCCTCCCTCCTTCTGAAAGAAAGGAAGAGGACTCGGCTTGCTTCGCTCCGATGGGGGATAAAAGAGGTTTTATGTTGAGAATGACGTGATCGTCCTCTCAGCCTGTAGTGGGCTTTTCTCATACACGATGACAGCTGAAAGCAGTTTCTGTGTGTGTGTGTGTGTGTTATATTGTTATTATGACACATCTCTGGGTGTTGAATGGAGGAGGTAAAGTACTTGATGCATCAGTGGCGTGTGTGACATTTCCACCGTAAATCGATGCAGGAAAGGGCACAAAGTGGTGCATGACCATTCACCAGAATGCAGGAAGGTGTTTGAATCAAATATATGATTAGCATGATAGGCTTACTGGCCTATAGGTAAGGTAGTCACTAAGGTAGCCATCCTAAGGATTCAATGTGCCACATGTACAGTATGAGCAACATTTAAAGATGATTTCTAAAATCATGCCCACAATAATTATTTTAATAGCTTAGTATTCTATGCACTAAAAAGGTATGTATAAAGGCTTTAGGCCAATTTAATATGCAACTTAAAGGAACACGCCGACTTATTGGGAATTTAGCTTATTCACCGTAACCCCCAGAGTTAGACCAGTCGATACATACCCTTCTCATCTCTGTGCGTGCTGTAATGCTGTCTGACGGCTCCAGCGGCATCAGGCCAGCACAGAACATGCAGGTGAATGGTTCCAGTAATCCTACTGCTCCCAATAAGTGACTAAATAACACCAACATGTTCCTATTTACATGTTGTGATTTGTAGAGTCACAGCGTGTACAAAAAACAACGTAACATGAGACACAGCCGTTTTCTAACTGTAAACTAACCGGGAACTATATTCTCAGGCGGAAGAATATAGTACTTGGGCGGAGTGATATGTTCGCAGTAAGCATGTCTGAGAATATAGTTCCCGGTTTGTTTGCTGTTAGAAGATGGCTGTGTCTCATGTTACGTTGTTTTTTGTACACGCTGTGACTCTATAAATCACAACATGTAAATAGGAACATGTTGGTGTTATTTTGTCACTTTTGTCACAATTTGGAGCAGTAGGCTAGTTGGAACCAGTTACCTGCAGGATCTGTGCTAGGCTAAGCTAATGCTGGAGCTGTCAGACAGCCTTACAGCACGCACGGAGATGAGAAGGGTATGTATGGACTTGTCTTACTCTGGGGGTTACGGTGAATAAGCTAAAGTCTCAATAAGTCGGCGTGTTCCTTTAATTTTATACAATATACAGTATGTAGTCTCTTTTTCAGTTCAGGGGGTCCATGGTTTAAAACACGTTGAAGACCCCTGCTCTAACATACAGTACACTTCTGTACTCCTGTCGGCGTTTGAAGGCGTCAGGTGCACTCACGGGTCTTCTCCGTGACGGTGACTGCCGGCCCTTCGCTCCCGTCCGGCAGCTGAGCGTACACGCTCATCTTGTACTGCGTGTTGGCCTTCAGGTTGTTGAAACAGTGGCGGTTCGCCCCTCCGCTCAGCTTCGTCTCCTGCCTCTGGCCGTCTAGCAGGGAAAAGACAAGAGAGACGCTCGTTATTGCTCCGGGAAAAAAGGCCCGACAGCTTTCCTCCCATCCCGTATGTGTCCCGTATGTTTTATTCGGACTCCACAATACATCTTTTTTTTTTTTTTTCATAATTGTAATTTCAGATTGTACCAGAATAGGTTTACATGGTTTAATTTTCATAAAAACACCATATTTTTGTTGTACTGCACATTACTGCAGCTCCTCTTTTCACCCTGTGTGTTGAGCTCTCTGTTTTAGCTACAGAGTGAGACCTCTCAACTTCTGTACCATCTTTGTTGGCAGTCGCACATGCTCAGTAGCTAGGTAAGGACTACATGAGCTAGCTAGGTAAGGACTACATGAGCTAGCTAGGTAAGGACTACATGAGCTAGCTAGGTAAGGACTACAAGAGCTAGCTAGGTAAGGACTACATGAGCTAGCTAGCTGTTTAAACAGCTTTGGTCAGTTACGAGGCAGGATTAGCCGGGAGGCTTCATCTAAACGAGGGCGCACTTCACACTTTGCGTGGAATACCATGTTCTTTTTCGGATGTTTTGGCGCTTCTTTCTGAGTTTTTGTCACCTTTTTTTTCAAAGTTTTTTTGTCGCTTTTCTCAATAAATGTCCCGGAGCCTCCCTGGATAGTTGGAGATCTCTAGAAAGAAAGACAGGGACAGAAAGAAAGAAAGGAGAGAGACAGAATGACAGAAAGAAAGAGACAGAAAGGAAGAAGGAAAGAGACAAAGCAAGAAAGGAGAGAGACAGAAAGAAAGAGACAGAAAGAAAGGAAAGAGACCGACAGCAAGAAAGGTGAGAGACCGAAAGAAAGAAGGAAAGAGACAGAAAGAGAAACAGAAAGCAAGCAAGGAATGAGAGCGAAAGAAAGAAGGAAAGAGACAGAAAGAGAAACAGAAAGCAAGCAAGGAAAGAGATCGAAAGAAAGGAGAGACAGAAAGACTGAAAGAGAGAGAGAAAGAAAGAGAGACAGAGAGGAAGAAGTAAAATACAGAAACAGACAGAAAGAAGGAAAGAGACAGAAAGAAAGGAGAGACATAAAGAAAGAGTAAGAAAGGAAGAAAGGAAATAGACAGAAAGACAGAAAGAAAGAAAGTTCTCCCATTCTCATTGCAGGACTAGTACTTGTACCAGAGTAGTTTTGATGTGGTATCGGTGCTGTTACTGCAGTAATGAAGGATCTGAATACTTCTTCCAGCCAAACACTTAACTCTCCATTCTTTATCGACCTCTCTTTACCTCCCTCTCTTTTCCACACTGTTTTCTCTCCTTCTCCCGCGACATGTTCTTTGCTAATTATTCACCAGCTGTGCAAACATAAATCCTCATTTATCCGAATTGTGAGTGGAGAGCAGGGACACCTGGGAGCTGCCTGGAGAGAACAGTACAGGCCTTCTCATTCAATGTGTTTCCTTTTTATTTTCATGACTATTTACATCGTAGATTCTCACTGAAGGCATCAAAACTATGAATGAACACATATGGAATTATGTACTTAACAAAAAAAGTGTGAGTTTTTTATTTTTTTATATATATATATATATATATATATATATATATATATATATATATATATATATATATATATATATATATATATATATATATATATTATTTTTTGTCATTCTGTACCTTCTTAACTTCTTAACCTTTATGTTTTATTTATTATAATTTAGACGGTGTTTTTAAACTATCTCTTGTGGTAATCCTTAATACAGGTTTGTTTGTAAGTGGGTGGGAGGGTGGGGCATGGGGGGAGGGGGGTTTGCTCTGGTTAAAAAATTGGGGGAAAAGTGAATATCCCACTGTAATAGTAATTGCTTTTTGCAATATTATCATCCAATAAAAAAACCTTAAAAGAAAGAAGAAGAAATAACTGAAAACATGTCTTATATTTTAGATTCTTCAAAGTAGCCACCCTTTGCTTTTTTATTTTATTAATAAGGGAAATAATTCCACTAATTAACCCTGACAAAGCACACCTGTGAAGGTAAAACCATTTCAGGTGACTACCTCATGAAGCTCATTGAGAGAACACCAAGGGTTTGCAGAGTTATCAAAAAAAGCAAAGGGTGGCTACTTTGAAGAATCTAAAATGTAAGACACGTTTTCAGTTATTTCATACTTTTTTGTTAAGTACATAACTCCATATTTGTTCATTCATAGTTTTGATGCCTTCAGTGAGAATCTACAATGTAAATAGTCATGAAAATAAAGAAACGCATTGAATGAGGTGGTGTGTCCAAACTTTTGGCCTGTACTGTGTGTGCTGTCAGTGACGGAGAGGCCTGCAGGTGATGGATAACAGCCATTAGCGCCTCACCATTTTGGCGGCCGTATTAAAAGTCAATCTTACCTTCTGAGGCGATGACTGAAAGGTGGACGCGTGCTATCGAATGCCATCTGTTGTTTGATGTGTCGGGAGCGTGTTATCGGTTTCAAAGAAAATGAGAAAACAGGCAATTATTTCTGTCGGCACTGAGCCCGCTGGCTCCGCACGGGAATCAGAAAATGACTTCAGTAATTGCAGGGCTTTGTTTATTTGTTGTTTTTTTATATTGTGGAGGTGACTTTTGGTGCAAAGTCATTATTGACAGCTAAATGAAGGAGCTGGATACATACTAATACGTTTAACAAATATAGGTCTCATAGAGTCTAATAAAAGCCTCTGGGGGGGGCATTTCGAAGGCAGGGATGAAGTTGCTAAACAGTCATAGCGCTGCAATTTTCCCTTCAATATCCAATATATAGAGTTTAATGGTAAATGGACTGCATTTATATTCATACCTGCAAACTCAGAAAAATGAATATATATATATATAAATAAAGGAGCACCTTGTTCAATTGTATTTGTCTGTTCTGTATGTTCAAAAATATAAAACAATTAAAAGTTGATCTAAAAAAACAAAAAAGGAGCACAAAACGGCGACATTAAAGAACGGCTTGTGTACTGCTAAGGCCACAGGGACAAAATTAAATTAGGGCTGTCCTCGACTAAAGAAATTCTTAGTCAACTAGCACTTATAGGATTTTGTCGACTAATCGATTAGTTGATTTAATTGAAAGAGCTGTGCTCTTTGAGAGGTGGTTAAGACTAGAAAAGCACAATATAAATGTAGTTAATTAACCATCTGTAAAACTGAGTTTCTCCACAATTAATCCTGCAAAAGCACCACTTTAAATCTTGTGTTTACCAGAAATGTGCTCAGAAGTTTCTTGGAAATAAGTAATTAAGCATGAATAAGCATAAAAAATGACTAATCGACTAAAGAAATCTTAGTTGACTAAGACCAAAACGACCGATTAGTCGACTAATTGACTAAGAGGTGGTAGCCCTAAATTAAATATTTTATTAAAAATGTAATAACTTATAACAATAACTTATGGGTCAAACACGGGACGAAAACGTAAGCCCACCCACGACCTTTTCCTTAACATATCTGCGACGGCAATAGTCCCGACCGAGCGCGTTTAGTTAAAGCTCGTTATGTGACACTAAAGGAGACTTTTAGCGCCGATAACAACAACAGAGGCGCCTGACCAAGCGGTAATTTCTTCAGGAAATAAGAACAGACTCCGAGCTAGCTAGCTACACGCTGAAAATGTAAAGATTTAGGTCAAAAGAAGAAGTTTTGAAGAATATTTGGATGGTGCAACAAGGCAGGTCTGCTTGGTTCTTTCAGGGAATGATTGTAAAGATTTATAAAGAATATGTTTAAGTAATTTCCTCTCTAACTGGGACGTTTTGGGACTGATTGGTGGGATTGCAGTGGACCAAGTACACACGGAGATACACTGGTAAGAGCCAATGAGGTTTAACCATGTATCAGCTCATTTAAATAGCTCACGGTACTGTATTGTGTCAACAGTTAACTTCATGTAATATTGTATGAGGTGTTTTCTTTTGCGGGGTGCAAATTTCCCACAAAAACTGGTGATTGGTTTAAAGCGGTGTGTCAAACTCAAAAGGCCCCCCCTGGAATTTGGCAGACTTGCCGACTTTGAGACTCAAAAATTCCCAAACAACCAGAGAGTTTCACAACAAAATAAAACGTTATAACCAATCTGTGTTCATATTGTGGGGTAATTCGCTCTCAAAAATAAAATAAAAAAGCAACAGAGATGATTTCTAGTCCCTCCCTGTTTAGTCAGCCAGTCAATCTAAGCTAACGTTAGCTTGGTAGAGCTCGTGGGACTTCCCAAACTGATTAATTACCGCAAATATGAACACCAAACTGCTTTGCTAGCTCGAGCCTGTCATAACTAAGATATCTGTTGAGTTTTATTTTCCCATGGATAGATTTAGATACCAAAACATCCGCGAACTTCAAACAACAGAGACGATTTCAGCTAACTGAAGCTAACGTTTGTAGAGATCTCTTTGTAGAGATTGTGGGACTTCCCAAAATTGAATAACTACCGCACATTTGGTGTTTTTTCCCCCCAATCGACAGATTTAGCTCTTGTACGTCCGCGAAAATCACACAGCACATATCCGGCGAAGTTTAACTTCATAGCGTTGTAACAAATAGGTTGTTTAATCCGATGAATCACTTTATGTACTAGTTGAAAAGCTTTTGTGTGTTTTCTCGCTGTGGTTCCTGCGTTACTTACGCATTTTAACCAATACTTTTCCATGACTTTTTGGCAAATTTCAATGACTACGTGTTCCTGAAAATGTCAGTTGATATTATACAATAAGAATACAAATCTGTGTTAAAGTTTACCCTCAGAGGTTTAACTATAAATGAATGATAATGTATGTGGTTCATAGTGTTAATTTCGTCAGACGAGACTAGACTAAATATGTTTGTCAACGACTTTTTGACGAGACGAGACGATGACGAGACTGCGCCAATGTCCAAAAACGCTGACTAAGACTAAATTAACATGCATTATTGTTGACGAAAAAAGACAAGACTAAAATGTTTTGCATAAAATAAAAGCTAAGATAAAATCTCTCTTCAATTTTGTCTACAATCGTCTCTACTTTTTCATCATAAGATAGAATATTCAGCTGTTACTGGGACCCGGTGCTACGGCACCGACAGGTGCCCTAACGGCAGTTATCTACCGGACCGAATAGACTGCGCTTCCCTCTGATGCTCCTCAACGCACGTTAGAGTCAACCGAAACATCGCTGCACGGGGCGCTAGTTAACACTACACCTGGCAGCAGATAACGTTAGCCTACCATTAGCTAGTTAACACTACACCTGGCAGCAGGTAACATTAGCCTACCGCTAGCTAGGTAACACTACACCTGGCAGCAGGTAACGTTAGCCTACCGTTAGCTAGCAGCTGGATTTAACACAGTTAAAATGCTGACAGGTAAACGGTGTAAAGGTTTGTCTCTATTTCCAACACGAGACATACGACAGTCTGCAGTTGCCGTTGTCTGAAAAACAACACATGTTGCGTTCACTTGAAATACGCCTCGCCAGTTTCGTGCTGCATTTAATTTAAATTAAAATATCCTTTCCCCATGCAGTGGTTGTTTTTGTTGTTTACTGGTGAAATAAGGAAGAGGCTCAATATTTATTTAGCTTTATAGCATTTATTTATTTTTATAACTATTTGACACAATTTTTTAAAAATTATTTAAAAAAGACTAAAATGTTTTGACTAAAACTAGACTAAAATGACGAGACTTTTAGTCGACTAAAACTTGACTAACAAAAAATGTTGGCACAAGACTAAGACTAAATTAAAAATAGGTAACAAAATTAACACTAGTGGTTCATAGTGGGATTCTTAATATCGCTCCCCGAATACAACGTTGAGGTTAAGACTACGTGAAATACATTTATTAATCACATATTATTATGCTGTGTTAAAAACTAATTCCTTGACTTTTCCAAAATCTTTCCAGGCCCTGGAATTTGCATTTTTCAACTTCCATAACTTTTCCAGTTTTTTTCTCAAAACGTATGAACCGTGATGAATACAAAAAGGTTTTTGAAACAGTTTTTTTTTTTAAATTCAACTCCGTATTGTCGACGTAGAAATGGCGGAGTGATATTTTAAGTGATGCGCCAGCATCATTTCTGGTTGACCGATCAGATGGTCTGGTCGGATCTACTTGTTGTATAATTACTGTCTTTCTTTTCTGCAACGAGAACATCTCATCCCAACGCACGCTGGCAGCTACAACACCGACCTTTTGTCTTTTTTTTCTTGTATTACCTCACACAACGAATGTAAATGTCAGCCGGGGTTGCGATGCGTGAGCCTTTCCTTTGTCTACTCAGTGTCTGCCTGCACGGAGAAACCTTTAAGGCTGTCAGCGCGTCTCTGGTGGGATACAACAATATCTTTGTCGTCTCGGAAGAGGCGGACAGTCTCTCTGCGCTGCATGCTCAAACTCCCACTGATGAAGGCATGTATGAGTGTATGGCTACCAGCGCAGATATGCAGCGTGGGAGTTTAATGGGAAAATGGGAGGGGGGGGAGAATCACAGCTGCGTTTACAGTATTAGGGATACCACTTTCTTAACCCTTGTGTTATCCTCCCCGGTCAAAATTAACACTTTTTTCAGACACAGTTTTAACAATTTTCTCCTTTTTTTCCACGTTTGTCCTGCTTTTTTGATGTTTTTGGTGCTTACTTCAATGTTTCCATTTCCACCAGTATATTCACCACTAGAACCAAATTATTTAACACTAGTTTTACACTCATTTTTGGAATTCCCTAGAAAAAAGCTGAAATTATGAATGATTTTGACTAAAAGTTAAGATCAGAGGTTTGAAGGTAATGGATAATCATGAATGTCAAAGTTTAGTTAATGGATGATGCTATAAAATGGAATAAAACACCCAGAATTTGGGAGATTTGTGTGCATGCGTGAACCTAATGTAGTTTGTATATAGCCTAATGAAGCTTCTCACGCTTAAAAAAATGAAAGGGGTGTTCAATTGTGAAGATTGTCGTGCTGAACTAAGTTAAGGTGGGCTGCTTTAAGGTGGACCTTGAATTCTCCCTCGCTGCAACAGTTAATATATCTATAGCCATGGTGTGATTTGCCGGGGGTGGGGGGTGGTGGGGGTCTATATATCGCTGCTGAATTATTTTTATGATTGATCCGGCCGAACCCCAAAAGTCTGGATTTGGTGCATCTCTAGTTAGAACTCAATGAAAAAGGGAATTTCAAAAGAACTGAAGAAACTGCTGCTGTGTTGGTACTCACTGAGCAGACACTCGATGGTCACTCGGTAGGCGTTGGCGTGTCGGTGAGGCTGCCACTGGGCGCAGAAACTGTTCATCCTCACCTGGTACGCACTCAGGTTGGTCACCCCCAGATACACTGCAGCAAGGACAGATAGAGAGAGAGAGAGGGAGAGACATTTATGGAGTGGTTTTCCATTTTTCCAGTAGTAACTGTATGTCTGCATGTGACAGGAGTTTTACGGCATTCACACATTAACATCATCTGGAATTCAGTTCTTAAAGGTCCTATGACATGCTGCTTTTTATGCTTTTATTTAGGCCTTAGTGGTCCCTTAATACTGTATCTGAAGTCTCTTTTATATAGGCCTTAGTGGTCCCCTAATACTGTATCTGAAGTCTCTTTTATATAGACCTTAGTGGTCCCCTAATACTGTATCTGAAGTCTCTTTTATATAGACCTTAGTGGTCCCCCTAATACTGTATCTGAAGTCTCTTTTATATAGGCCTTAGTGGTCCCCTAATACTGTATCTGAAGTCTCTTTTATATAGACCTTAGTGGTCCCCTAATACTGTATCTGAAGTCTCTTTTATATAGGCCTTAGTGGTCCCCTAATACTGTATCTGAAGTCTCTTTTATATAGACCTTAGTGGTCCCCTAATACTGTATCTGAAGTCCCTTTTATATAGACCTTAGTGGTCCCCTAATACTGTATCTGAAGTCTCTTTTATATAGACCTTAGTGGTCCCCCTAATACTGTATCTGAAGTCTCTTTTATATAGACCTTAGTGGTCCCCTAATACTGTATCTGAAGTCTCTTTTATATAGACCTTAGTGGTCCCCTATTCCTGATTGGTCCATCTGAGCTTTCATTATCTCAAAGGCAGAGCAGGATACCCAGGGCTCGGTTTACACCTATCACCATTTCTAGCCACTGGGGGACCATAGGCAGGCTGGGGGGGAACTCATATTAATTTTAAAAAAACCTCAAAGTGAAATTTTCATGCCATGGGACCTTTAAAATCTCTCTTTGTTCTGAAAAAAGTTTGAGTCTAAAGAGTGAATTCATGTGTCTCAGTTGCAATTAAGATAATGGCTCCACAAAGGGGAAAAGTAAAGCTTATCCTGTGGTAAGTATCTCTTTAACTTCATCAACATCTCTCAGTCACAGTCAGCAGTGCAGGATGCTACTGATACATCCCATATTATTTCCACCCTGTCATGTCTTTGCCCACATTTGGACATTATGACTCTGTAACGCTGACAGAAATAGCGTTGCGATGTAAAAGCAAACTCTAGGCTTCTACTGATCTAAAAAAAAAGGATGCTCGTAAGCATTCTTCTCTACATGCTGCTGTAATAATTAAAAGTGTTTATAACTTTTCTGAGCGCACATCTAAGAAACCACACACCGTCGTGTTCCCAGATGACAGATTTAAAAAAAGGACGGCCAGTTGGCTTCAAGGACACAGACGTGCATTTTTTTTTTAATGGAGTTATTCACAAAGAGAGATATATAACTTCACTGTCTTTTCTCCAGCAGTGTAGCTTACTGTGTGTTCACACTCACAAACAACTCCGCACACACTCGATTTATGCAAATGGTATGTATGCGCTTTCATCGTCTGACTTTTGAAAGCCTCACTTGTTCTGAAAGACGTCAGGATGCATGTTTCTGTGAGCTGGTAATGGCCTCGCACATCACCGGATATTTTACACTCCCTTTGACATATCTGGACCCTTTTGCAGTTGAGGCAAATATCTAATCTGCATTATTTCGGACTGTGTACAATGCATAATGTAGGGATACATTATGCATTGTATAGAGTCCGAAAATAATGCAGATATGGATACGGAAAACATCTCAGCATGAGATTTAATTAGAGGACACAAAGGGATTGGTCACCCAGCATCTGAACAGCGCAGTGCAGATAGTGGGAGACAATCACTATCAGACAGCCCCCTTTTAGTCGATTAGTCGACTAAAAGGGCTTTTTTTTTGTAATTTTCAATTTGTTAGTCATATGATTTTCATTCTGAATTACTTATTTCCTAGAAGTCCAACCCACGTCTCAGCACATCTCTGGTAAACACTAAATTAAAAGTAGTGCCTTTGCATGTGCTCGATGGTGTTTTAAGCCCCGGGGGCTTAAAATACCAAACACCTTTGCATGATTCTTTGTGTAGAAACTCAGTTTTGTAATTACCCCTTACTCATATACTGTTGATATTTATTTGCAATCATATCTATATATTTGCCTTATGCCCCCTCTGCACCTTATCTATTCATCACAATGTTAAAGCTCCTCTTTAAGTGCATGTGTGTTGTATTGTGTTGTACTGTATTAATAGTATTGTATTGTGACTGTATTGTTTTTAAAGGTACCTGGCTGCGAAGACACCTTAATTTCCCCATTGGAGATTAATAAAGCCATCCATCCATCAACAAAATCATATGACTAAGAGTTTCTTTAGTTGAGGACAAAGGCAGAGAGACAATATTTATAAGGTTACAATATCAGCAGCTACTTCTGCTTATTGTTCAAGTCTTGATGACTTCTTTCAGAATTTGGACTCAAACGCTTTCTTTTTTAATCACAGCAAACATTGTGTTTCTTAAAATGCAAACGTCCGTCCATCACTGGCTGTTAAAACTGTACACAATTTGAAGCCGAAGTGAAGTGAAAATTAGGGGTGTCAACATGAATCATTGCATCGATGCACCGTTATGCCTACGTGGACGATTCTGCATGGACTCAGTGACGGACCATAATCAATTATAGCCAGGGCTTTAAATTAACTTATTTTTGATCACAAGCCAACATGGCTAGTAGAGTATAACGTTACCAGCCCATCAGATTCTCCACTAGCCACATGTCCGTCTGTTTTTAACCTAACTAATGTTAGACAACACACACACACACACAACCGCTGACATTTTATTGGAGGAAAACAGACCAATCTGGCAACATTTCTGCAGACAGCCGATTCAAACAGATGCAGAGTTATTTGCTTCATTCATCACCGGCCAAACTGGCTCGTAACTTTACAATGTTACCCGCCAAAATATATTTTTACCCGCATTTGGCGGATTGGCAGGTGTCAATTAAAAGCCCTGCTTATTGCCTATTGATGCTGCTTGTGGATTTTCAGGTCACTGCTTTTTATTTTTTGGGCCTTTTGTCTGTTTTCTGCTGTGTTCAGACTCAAGAGCAGATACAATAAAAAAGGGATTTAATCTATATATATATCTGACTGCTTGAATTTGTTGATGAAAACCATGTGTAGTATGTAATAATGTTAAAGTGATCATCTTATGCTCATTTTCAGGTTCATAATTGTATTTAGAGGTTATATCAAAAGAGGTTTATGAGGTTTAATAAAAAAACACCATATTTTTGTTGTACTGCACATTGCTGCAGCTCCTCTTTTCACCCTGTGTGTTGAGCTCTCTGTTTTAGCTACAGAGTGAGACATCTCACTTCTGTTACATCTTTGTTGGGAGTCGCACATGCGCAGTACCTAGGTAAGGACTACTAGCCAGTCAGAAGCAGAGTATGAGGGCGTGCCCTGACAGTACCTAGGTAAGGACTACTAGCCAGTCAGGAGCAGAGTATGAGGGCGTGCCCTGACAGTACCTAGGTTAGGACTACTAGCCAGTCAGAAGCAGAGTATGAGGTCGTGCCCTGACAGTAGCTAGGTAAGGACTACTAGCCAGTCAGAAGCAGAGTATAAGGGCGTGCCCTGACAGTACCTAGGTAAGGACTACTAGCCAGTCAGAAGCAGAGTATGAGGGCGTGCCCTGACAGTACCTAGGTAAGGACTACTAGCCAGTCAGAAGCAGAGTATGAGGGCGTGCCCTGACAGTACCTAGGTAAGGACTACTAGCCAGTCAGAAGTAGATTATGAGGGCGTGCCACGCTAGCAGCTAGACAAGCATTATAATGTGTGTTACAGAATCAATTCGATTCGATATTGAATCGAGAGACCAGTAAAGATTTACACCCCGACTGGTCATGTGTGCCTTCTCTTGAACCGAGATCCAGAGTATGTGCTGTTCCTTTCAATTCTTTCAATTAATTTAGAGCAAAATGAAGGGAACGTTTATCCAAAAACATGTTATAATACAGGATATGCTGGGTTTGCCTGGCCTTTTCCCTTCAGTTTAGTAGTTTTGTGCATGTTCCTCCTGTTCATATGTGATCATAGACAGCTTGATGACAGCTCCTCTAGCTGTTTGGTCTCTAAAATGTCAGATAACGGTGAAAAATGTGGATCAGTGTTTCCCAAAAGTCCAAGATAACGTCCTCAAATGTCTCGTTTTGTCCACGACTGAAAGATATTCAGTTTGCCGTGACACAGAAGAGAGAAGAAACTAGAAAATATTCACATTTTAGAAGCTGCAATCAGACATAATATGCATCAGTATCGCTAAAATGCAAATGCCCATCCATCCCTGGCTGTAAAACTGTAGTGAAAAGGGTGTTAAGAGGGAAAACCTGGAGCGCCCTTCTCCTCTTTCAGTCCTGGACCAGTGGGACGTCGTGCAGCTGTGTGACATTGACTCATCGGTCCACTCATCTCTCCTGGTCCACTGGCTTCATTAACATGCTGCTGAGCAATGTGACAGACGCTCCATTCATCCTCCGGGGATCCCATGGGCCTCATATCATTATACTCTCTCTTCAACTCCGCCTGTCTCTCCATCTTTCTTCTTCCTTTCCTCAACTTCTTCAGGTTAAGTCCCCTTCCTTCTCCTCTCGTCGATTCATACCTTCGTCGGGCATTTAACCCTTTACATATTTCACTCTCTCTCTCTCTCTCTCTCTCTCTCTTTCTTTCTGTGCCACAAACCAGACTTTTGTTTCTCTGCAAACCTTGCAGCTTGCAGCAGTTTGAGCTAGAAGCCTGAGAAAGATCAGGCAACTCCCACGTTAAAAAAAAATATGCTTTCTTAAATCATTATATTCTCTTTTCAACAGCACCCATCTCTTCGTCTTTCTTCTTCCTTTCCCCATCTTCTGTAGGGGAAGTCTCCTTCCTTTCTCCTCTTTATTTCTTTGACCAACACCCCCCGAAAAACATGTCCGTCAAATCAACCAAGAAGGGCTTAATTGTCATGCAGGCGAAAGGAAACTCTGGCTGGATTCATTTCGAGCGACATGTTCGGGCATTTGGCTTCTTCAGGTGAAGTCCCCTTCCTTTCTCCTCTCTTTTTTTCGGGAGGCAACCGATTCACGCCTCGCCGTCGTCCATTAATACCTGACAATGGGTACCTTCGCCGGGCATTAACCATTACATATTTCACACACTCTCTCTCTCTCTCTCTCTTTTTGTGCCACAAATCAGACTTTTTTAGAGGCTTAATATGAAAAACGAAGGCTCTGCTGTTGGTTTCTCTGCAGAATGTCGCATCGGCCTCATATCATTATACTCTCCTTTCAACTCAACCCATCTCTCCATTTTTCTTCTTCCTTTCCCCATCTTTTATAGGTGAAGTCCCCTTCCTTTCTCCTCTTTATTTCCTTGCCCAACTCCTTCAAACATGTCCTTCAAATCAACCAAGAAGGGCCTAATTGTCATGCAGGCGAAGGAAACTCTGGCTCCAAATGCAAAGTGACGTGGCCGCGATTCATTTCGAGCGACATGTTCAGGCAATTAGCGGACACTTTGCGTTGAGAGCTCTTAGCCAGAGAGACGTTAGAGTGGATAAAAAACGGTGTCACAAGGTTGAAGGACATCAAACGATCAAACGAGAGACCTTTCAGTTTCAAAAAGGGCCATTTTCCCCGACAGGCCGGCCCGCGGTGAAGTGGTTAATTATGCAGGAGAGGAAAATCCAGGTAGCAGTGGAAGAAGTAGTCAGATCCTTTACTGTAGTAAAAGTACTTATACCACAGTGTAAAAACTACTCTGTTACAAGTACAAGTCCTACATTGAACATGTTACTTAAAGGTCCCATGAAATGCTGCTTTTTGGATGCTTTTATATAGACCTTAGTGGTCCCCTAATACTGTATCTGAAGTCTCATTTATATAGACCTTAGTGGTCCCCTAATACTGTATCTGAAGTCTCTTTTATATAGACCTTAGAGGTCCCCTAATACTGTATCTCAAGTCTCTTTTATATAGATCTTAGTGGTCCCCTAATACTGTATCTCAAGTCTCTTTTATATAGACCTTAGTGGTCCCCTAATACTGTATCTCAAGTCTCTTTTATATAGACCTTAGTGGTCCCCTAATACTGTATCTCAAGTCTCCTTTTATATAGGCCTTAGCGGTCCCCTAATGCTGTATCTTAAGTCTCTTTTATATATAGCTTAGTGGTCCCCTAATACTGTATCTGAAGTCTCTTTTATATAGACCTTAGTGGTCCCCTAATACTGTATCTGAAGTCTCTTTTATATAGACCTTAGTGGTCCCCTAATACTGTATCTGAAGTCTCTTTTATATAGACCTTAGTGGTCCCCTAATACTGTATCTGAAGTCTCTTTTATATAGACCTTAGTGGTCCCCTAATACTGTATCTGAAGTCTCTTATATAGACCTTAGTGGTCCCCTAATACTGTATCTGAAGTCTCTTTTATATAGACCTTAGTGGTCTCCTAATACTGTATCTGAAGTCTCTTTTATATAGACCTTAGTGGTCCCCTAATACTGTATCTGAAGTCTGAACTAAGGTGGAGGGTGGGGGTGTGGCCTTGACCAACTGCCACTTTGCTCGTTTGAAAGCCATGATGTCTCTCTCTCTCTCTCTCTCATGGGTGGGCCAAATTCTCTGGGCGGGCAAAGCAGAGAAAGGGGAGGTAACCTTGCTCCTTATGACCTCATAAGGAGAAGATTCCTTATTGGCCCATCTGAGCTTTCATTTTCTCAAAGGCAGAGATACCCAGGGCTCGGTTTACACCTATCACCATTTCTAGCCACTGGGGGACCATAGACAGGCTGGGGGAACTCATATTAATGTTAAAAAAACCATGTATCCAAAGTATCATCAGGAAAATGTGGTTAAAGGGTTAAAAGTAAATAGAAATCCTCCCATTGTAGAAAGTGTAAAGGATCCAACCAGTTGTGTGTTTAATGGTCTGATCATCTCAGCTGGACTTGTAGCCGTTATATTGTTGGCTAGTTTACTTTAGAATATAACATCAGATTTTATAAACTAAATGTGTTTTGTGTGAAGGAATCTTAACGTGTATTTATCTTCACTGGAGTTTCTGCGTGGGAAAGTCGCCTGACGCCACAATCTTCCTAACATAGTCACACTGTGAGATCCAGAGAGAGTTGTGTGGAGCTGATAGTCTTCATTAGCTTTGTAGCAACTCATTTGGTGATGGCTTGAATGTAACGGACGTTCATTAAAAAAGGTACAGTGTGTGGAATTTCTCCCATCTAGCGGTGAAATTGTATTTTGCATTCAAACGAATAGCGCTCTTTAGCGCCTCGCTTTTTCAAATGTGTGTTGCAACTACGGTAGCCGTTAGGTACCAAGAAGCTATAATTCCATTTTTTGCTTTTTTGGCAACGAGGATTCCTTCTCCTGTGGCTCGGCATAAGTACGAACCTCCATTATGAACTAAAGTGCAGTGCGGGCTTTCAAAATTGCTGGTTTCAGCTGGTTACAGTCATGTGACGCTGAATGACATAGAAGTCTCCTTGGACTTGCCCGTCCAATGTAAATACAGATAAGAAATTCTTTGCCTACGAGGAAAAGTCAGATCATTGGCAGAGGTCTTTTTACACCAATGAGGACATATTTATGAATGAAGACATTGATTTTAGCTAATAAAATACTTAAAACAATTCACAGAGTACCTTCAATATAAAAAAAGTTATGCACTAAAGCTTTCAACGATTTAGTCCAGGGCTGCGATGTAATTAGGTGAAGTGTCCATTAAAAGTGTCAGACGGATATCAAGATACTGACATGTCCGGCTGCTTCCCCGATTAGATTCGAGGAGATTGTTGGACAGGGTAGATCGATAAAGTGTATCAATGACGAGGTTTAGAAAATGGCAAACCAAACCAATTAATTTACAGAAAACGACAAGATCTGAGAGCAGAGTTAGTCGGTCTGATCAGGGAGTTCAGTACGGTGGAGACAAAGCTGTCTTGTAATTTTCAAAATGTGTTTGAAATGTGTTTTTCCTTGATACAAAATTCTGCCAATGGACGGACGTTAAAATCCTGTGTGTATCTAGTTGATTCAGTGTAATGGAAATGATATTAACTCATTTTATATTCAGATTTTATTGCATCTTAAAAAAACAGTTTTCACTGCTTATTGGATTCAAAATGGAGACTCTGCTCATTCTTGGTCCATTAGTCGACTAATCGGTCGTTTTTGGTCTTAGTGGACCGAGATTTCTTTAATCGATTTGTTGCTGAGCACATTACTGGTAGACACACGATTTAAAGTGGTGATTTTGCAAGAATGTTTGTGGAGAAACTCTGTTTTATAAATCTGTGGAGCTCGTGTCAATTTTTATTTGTTTTAAAAGATAATTTTTTGGGGCATTTCCGCCTTTAATGAATAGGACAGCTCAGACATGAAAGGGTCGAGGAATACACCTCTACAGTGCTAAGCACAAGTGAGTACACCCATGCTAACGTTGACTAAAAAGAGGAATATAAAAAATCATCATTTGGAAATTGATCTTAATGCTTTAATTAAAAAAAATTAGGAAAACTCCAACCTTTAAGGACACCAATTTTCTTTGAGAATGAATAATGTATCGTAAATAAATAAATAAATGTTCTTCCTAAAAATACAGGGGGCATAAGTCAGTACACCCCTATGTTAAATTCCCATAGAGGCAGGCAGACTTTTATTTTGAAAGGCCAGTTATTTCATGGATCCAGGATACTATGCATCCTGATAAAGTTTCCTTGGCCTTTGAAATTAAAATAGCCCCCCCACATCATCACATACCCTTCACCATACCTAGAGATTGGCATGGTTTTAGTTTTTGGTTAGCCTAATAGCTGGTTTGAATTGCATTGAGAGATGATCTTATGGAAAGTACCCCATGCCAATCTCCAACACTTCCATTCCTTTACCCCTAGACCCCCACCACATTATGCTGTATGTGTCCCCCCTCAAAGGCCCATTCTGAGCCAGGAAAACAAACCCCCGTGCATGTATGTTTATTACTTCTTTTATACTTCAGACTCACAGGTCTTGGCCCTCCCTGAAAGGGCCTCGCTGGATCCGGTGGTGTAGGAGGCGATGACTTTGACGCTGTACTCCGTCCCGCTGAGCAGGTTGACGATCAGCATGGTGTTCACGTCCTCGCCCACGAAGGTCTCCAGAGCGGGACCAGGAGCTGCAGGGGAGGGGGGGACGAAGGTGGAAGGAAGGACCACAGAGGACTGAGTTCAGATACCTTCGTTAGCTTTAATTCCAGTGAGAGGGTTGGGTAAATAATTGAAGTGAAAAGGGGTACAAAAGCACAAGAATATGACAATAAAATGTGTCTGTAGCCATGTTTCCATCCGCACGTTTTTATACAAATTAAGTAATACTGAATGAAAAAAGCCTTATGTACAAAAATTCGATTGAATTTCATGAACATCAACACAAAGTTTACATGGTCAATCTCATCTGATTTTCTCTTAATCAGTAAACGGCTTATGCTATAAACGATGGAAACGTTATTTACCGAATAAATAATGAATTGCGATTACGTTTTAGGTGATTTTATGGTTGCAACCCGCCATAAAACGAAGAAGAAGTAGTTTTAGTTTTAATAAAGACAGATATAAGAGGACAAACGAGGAGACGAGAGTCTTTTTGAATATCATTTACAATTTCATTTATTTTAGATAGCAAATAGTTTATTTATACGCGTTTGGCATGAACTGTTGCTACTTACGAGTCATCTCAACGGCTCTGGTGTATGCTGTGACCGTGATTATTAGCGTGTCCCTCAAACACTTCAGAGCAAAATGTATCAAAATGTTTGTTGCAGATATTCATGATTTCAAGGGGACAAATTACACAATAATCCAACAGGAAATGTACTAAATATTCTCTGGGCAACCTGATTTAAACTCGCCAGTGGAGATACAGAAAAGTTCATGGACCTTTTCCACAACCTTCCTTTTAGCCTTTCATTCATGGCTGATATGAATGTGAAACTCCACAATATGACATTATATACACTGTTGTGTGTAATTAATATAATCGTCTATTTGCGTTTTAAGGGGACTTTAGAATTTTAGGGCCCTATTTTAACAATCCAAGCGCACGCCGTGAAGCGCCTGGCGCAGGTGCATTTAAAGGGCGTGTCCGAATCCACTTTTGCTAGTTTAAGGCCGGATAAAAGGGTCAGTGCGTCTGGCGCATGGTTGAAAAGGGCTGTGCTTAGTGTCTTCATTAATCACAGGTGTGTTTTGGGCATAACATACAATCAACCAATCAGAGATCATCTCCCATTCCCTTTAAAAGCCAGGCAAGTTTGGACCTTGGAGCATTGCTGTTATGGAGGATTTTCTAAGCAGGAAGGAGAGATTTTTTAGGAGAAGAAACTGATCTGCTCGTGCGTGAAGTGAAAGTGTGCGAGCAGATCATATACGGCACGACCAATATGCCGCCAAAACTCCACGAGGTGAAGCAAGGGAACAATGAAATGCTGCGTTATTGACTTTAGACCAGGTTTTGGTTGGTCAACGGCGCAATCACTTCCCGCTGGCACGAGATAGCAATACTCCCAGAATGCACCTGAACACACCTCCCTGTAAGACCAGCACGCCCAAAATGCACCTGAAAACACCTCCCTGTAAGACTGGCATGCCCAGAATGCACCTGAACACACCTCCCTGTAAGACCGGCACGCCCAGAATGCACCTGAACACACCTCCCTGTAAGACCAACACGATCAGAATGCACCTGAACACACCTCCCTGTAAGACCAGCACACCCATGGGCGCACAGATGGGCGCTGGTGCATTTGCTATTTAAATGACGTGGGCGTTGGACAGGTGCAAGATAGGGCCCCTTGGACTTGAGGACAGAATGATCTAAGATTTAAACATACTGACAGTAAAATTATTTCAGGTTGTGGCAGATTTCCTAAAAGTACAAATGGTGTTTGTATTGCCTTGAATTTGTCATATTTAAAAGCCATCAGTAAAGTGTAATTTTATGTGTTTTTTTAATTCAGGCGCAGAATGGGCCTCTGGGGACACACATACGAAGGCGGGGGTCTGGGTCTTTTCTACCCCCAGGAAAATGTTGAGCTTCAAAGACTTTTGATTCATTTTCAAGCACAAATCTATGATGAAAGAGTCTTAATTTCTGTCAAAAGAAACACTGAATTTCTGTTGGCAGGTAATAATTATATAAAATTTAACGGAATATAATGCCGTAAAAAGGAAAAGGAAGAACTGGACCACAAAAGTCCAGTTCATTTGATTAGTATAAATATATATATATATATATATATATATATATATATATATATATATATATATATATATATATATATATATATATATAACAGTAACTTCTTTCCCCAAGAAGGAACGTTTTGTCTGGATTTTCCTTTGCCGCTGGCTTAAACTTTGCAGGAAAAACGCTGAAAGTGTGTCACAGTGTGTGTTTGTGAATTACGTGATCCTGTAGTTGTGTTTTAAGGGGACTTTGGACTTTTAGACTTGTTAAGGACAGAATTATCCAAGTGTTTAAACATACAGACAGTTTAATTATTTCAGCGTGTGGCAGTTTTCCTTAAAAGTACAAACAGTGGTTATATTGTTTGGAGTTTGTCATATTTGACATGTGTTTATAACATGTGTTTGTCAAAGCTTGTGTGTGTGTGTGTGTGTGTGTGTGTGTGTGTGTGTGTGTGTGTGTGTGTGTGTGTGTGTGCGTGTTACCAGATAGGGGCTGGTAGACGACCCTGTAGCCCATGGTGGGTGACGGTGGAGCATCCCAGCTGATCCTGAAGCGGTTGTACCATTCCTCCGATAGCCGCAGGTTCCTGGGAGCTGACAGAGGAACTGAGGAACAAAAAATAAATAGATGTTATTTTTCTATTAAAATTAATTTTAATTATTTAATTAATTTTGGCAAACTAATAATGTGGATTATGTTTCAATAAGTCCTCTAGGTTTATGCAAATACTACAACAGCAAATTAAGGCCATTGTATGTAAAAATAATAATTACAAAGCTGGAAAAGGGGATAATATTTAAAATAAAAAAATAAAAAACTCTCAGAATTTCTAAGATTGAAGTCGTAAAATTACAAATTTACGAGAATTTAAAAAAACGTTTGTATGGTGGCCGAGACGGATAAACAGATATGTAGACACAACACAAATGCAAAAGCCACAACACAAATTATGTAAAGCCAGAATAAGTAGAAGTTTGCAGGTTTAGGGTTAGTAGGACAGGAACCATTTTTCTTAGGCCCCGGCTAAAACCTCTTTTGGGGGGCACCAAAACTTTCTCCATGCAGGAAAAACCCTGAAAGTTTGTCACAGCGTATGTGTGTGAATAACGTTATCCTGCAGTAGTGTTTAGGTTAGACTATCCAGGTTTTTAACATAATAACAGTACACAATCATAAGAAAAGATAGAAATGAAACAGTTTGTGAACAGTGTTTTCTGTTGGAGATGGTGAGTCCCTTTGGAGGGGGGGCTTTTATTGGGCTTTTTTCACCTATGATGTACACAAAAAAAGATATATTACTTATTATTATTAATATAAGCACTTTAACAAACTTGACACAGGAGCAGGGTGTGAAAATAGCACATATTTAAGAATTGATGAATAAAATTTGATAAATAAGTTAGGATAATGCGGATCCAGAGGAAAAGTCCAATTATGTAAAGCAAGTACAAGTAGAATTTGCAGGTTTAAAACCCAATTTCAAAACCGTCCCAAAAAGGCACAAGTGAGTTGATTTGAAGAAAGTAGAAAATTTACTTTTCTTTTTGTGTGTGAGAATGATGAAAGGAAACTCCCGTGGCACAGCAGAGAGCATTCGAGAGAGAGAGAGAGAGAGAGAGAGAAACAGACAGGGAGAAGCTGGAAGGACAGACAGAGGAAGATAGTGAGGAAGAGTCAAAGGAGGAGAACATTTGATAACACTGAATAGAATCTCAACAGTCAGCCCAGTGAGAAATGTCCCTGTGCTGTTACAGAGAGACAGATATTAAACCCAGCGGAGATATCGCTGACAACTAGGACAGGAATACTGAAAACTAAACCAATGGCATGACAACATTAATGGTAACCTATATTTTTTTTAAACGTACTTTCTCTGAGGAATGTGTGGATTTCATTTGTGGGTTTTTTAATCTCTGCAGAAAGTCCATTCTGTTCCTCCCGAACCTCAATAGATTCAAATCTTGCTTAAAGGGAAACCTGAGACTTTTTCATATCCAAATGAATCGGAGTGTGCTGGCCCTTCTGTTGCACATTTAAAATGCTAAAAAACCTCCCATCATTCCTCCCCGAGTATCCATCCCTCTCACCATTTTATGAACTTAAAAACCTTTCAGATTATAAACCGTCTCTTCTGCCTCATTTTCCCTCTTCACCGTTAAAAAAAGACCAATTACGCACGTATTCAGATGCTTTTACTTAAAGGGATACGCCACCATTTGTTGAAATAGGGCTCATCACGGTCTCCTCTAGCTGTAGGTAGGTGGGGTCTCCCCTAGCTGGAGATAGGTGGGGTCTCCTCTAGCTGTAGATAGGTGGGGTCTCCCCTAGCTGTAGATAGGTGGGGTCTCGTCTAGCTGTAGATAGGTGGGGTCTCCCCTAGCTGTAGATAGGTGGGGTCTCCTCTAGCTGTAGATAGGTGGGGTCTCCCCTAGCTGTAGATAGGTGGGGTCTCCCCTAGCTGTAGATAGGTGGGGTCTCCCCTAGCTGTAGATAGGTGGGGTCTCCTCTAGCTGTAGATAGGTGGGGTCTCCCCTAGCTGTAGATAGGTGGGGTCTCCTCTAGCTGTAGATAGGTGGGGTCTCCTCTAGCTGTAGATAGGTGGGGTCTCCCCTAGCTGTAGATAGGTGGGGTCTCCCTCTAGCTGTAGATAGGTGGGGTCTCCTCTAGCTGTAGATAGGTGGGGTCTCCCCTAGCTGTAGATAGGTGGGGTCTCCTCTAGCTGTAGATAGGTGGGGTCTCCCCTAGCTGTAGATAGGTGGGGTCTCCTCTAGCTGTAGATAGGTGGGGTCTCCCCTAGCTGTAGATAGGTGGGGGTCTCCTCTAGCTGTAGATAGGTGGGGTCTCCCCTAGCTGTAGATAGGTGGGGTCTCCCCTAGCTGTAGATAGGTGGGGTCTCCTCTAGCTGTAGATAGGTGGGGTCTCCCCTAGCTGTAGATAGGTGGGGTCTCCCCTAGCTGTAGATAGGTGGGGTCTCCTCTAGCTGTAGATAGGTGGGGTCACCTCTAGCTGTAGATAGGTGGGGTCTCCTCTAGCTGTAGATAGGTGGGGTCTCCTCTAGCTGTAGATAGGTGGGGTCTCCCCTAGCTGTAGATAGGTGGGGTCTCCCCTAGCTGTAGATAGGTGGGGTCTCCTCTAGCTGTAGATAGGTGGGGTCTCCCCTAGCTGTAGATAGGTGGGGTCTCCTCTAGCTGTAGATAGGTGGGGTCTCCCCTAGCTGTAGATAGGTGGGGTCTCCTCTAGCTGTAGATAGGTGGGGTCTCCCCTAGCTGTAGATAGGTGGGGTCTCCTCTAGCTGTAGATAGGTGGGGTCTCCTCTAGCTGTAGATAGGTGGGGTCTCCCCTAGCTGTAGATAGGTGGGGTCTCCTCTAGCTGTAGATAGGTGGGGTCTCCTCTAGCTGTAGATAGGTGGGGTCTCCTCTAGCTGTAGATAGGTGGGGTCTCCCCTAGCTGTAGATAGGTGGGTCTCCCCTAGCTGTAGATAGGTGGGGTCTCCCCTAGCTGTAGATAGGTGAGGGTCTCCTCTAGCTGTAGATAGGTGGGGTCTCCTCTAGCTGTAGATAGGTGGGGTCTCCTCTAGCTGTAGATAGGTGGGGTCTCCTCTAGCTGTAGATAGGTGGGGTCTCCCCTAGCTGTAGATAGGTGGGGTCTCCTCTAGCTGTAGATAGGTGGGGTCTCCTCTAGCTGTAGATAGGTGGGGTCTCCCCTATGCTGTAGATAGGTGGGGTCTCCCTCTAGCTGTAGATAGGTGGGGTCTCCCTCTAGCTGTAGATAGGTGAGGGTCTCCTCTAGCTGTAGATAGGTGGGGTCTCCTCTAGCTGTAGATAGGTGGGGTCTCCCTCTAGCTGTAGATAGGTGGGGTCTCCCTCTAGCTGTAGATAGGTGGGGTCTCCCTCTAGCTGTAGATAGGTGGGGTCTCCTCTAGCTGTAGATAGGTGGGGTCTCCTCTAGCTGTAGATAGGTGGGGTCTCCTCTAGCTGTAGATAGGTGGGGTCTCCCCTAGCTGTAGATAGGTGGGGGTCTCCTCTAGCTGTAGATAGGTGGGGTCTCCCCTAGCTGTAGATAGGTGGGGTCTCCCTCTAGCTGTAGATAGGTGGGGTCTCCCCTAGCTGTAGATAGGTGGGGTCTCCTCTAGCTGTAGATAGGTGGGGTCTCCTCTAGCTGTAGATAGGTGGGGTCTCCCCTAGCTGTAGATAGGTGGGGTCTCCTCTAGCTGTAGATAGGTGGGGTCTCCCCTAGCTGTAGATAGGTGGGGTCTCCTCTAGCTGTAGATAGGTGGGGTCTCCTCTAGCTGTAGATAGGTGGGGTCTCCTCTAGCTGTAGATAGGTGGGGTCTCCTCTAGCTGTAGATAGGTGGGGTCTCCTCTAGCTGTAGATAGGTGGGGTCTCCCCTAGCTGTAGATAGGTGGGGTCTCCTCTAGCTGTAGATAGGTGGGGTCTCCTCTAGCTGTAGATAGGTGGGGTCTCCCCTAGCTGTAGATAGGTGGGGTCTCCTCTAGCTGTAGATAGGTGGGGTCTCCCTCTAGCTGTAGATAGGTGGGGTCTCCTCTAGCTGTAGATAGGTGGGGTCTCCCTCTAGCTGTAGATAGGTGGGGTCTCCCTCTAGCTGTAGATAGGTGGGGTCTCCTCTAGCTGTAGATAGGTGGGGTCTCCCTCTAGCTGTAGATAGGTGGGGTCTCCTCTAGCTGTAGATAGGTGGGGTCTCCCCTAGCTGTAGATAGGTGGGGTCTCCTCTAGCTGTAGATAGGTGGGGTCTCCCCTAGCTGTAGATAGGTGGGGGTCTCCCCTAGCTGTAGATAGGTGGGGTCTCCCCTAGCTGTAGATAGGTGGGGTCTCCTCTAGCTGTAGATAGGTGGGGTCTCCCTCTAGCTGTAGATAGGTGGGGTCTCCCTCTAGCTGTAGATAGGTGGGGTCTCCTCTAGCTGTAGATAGGTGGGGTCTCCTCTAGCTGTAGATAGGTGGGGTCTCCTCTAGCTGTAGATAGGTGGGGTCTCCCCTAGCTGTAGATAGGTGGGGTCTCCTCTAGCTGTAGATAGGTGGGGTCTCCCCTAGCTGTAGATAGGTGGGGTCTCCCCTAGCTGTAGATAGGTGGGGTCTCCTCTAGCTGTAGATAGGTGGGGTCTCCTCTAGCTGTAGATAGGTGGGGTCTCCCCTAGCTGTAGATAGGTGGGGTCTCCTCTAGCTGTAGATAGGTGGGGTCTCCTCTAGCTGTAGATAGGTGGGGTCTCCTCTAGCTGTAGATAGGTGGGGTCTCCTCTAGCTGTAGATAGGTGGGGTCTCCTCTAGCTGTAGATAGGTGGGGTCTCCTCTAGCTGTAGATAGGTGGGGTCTCCTCTAGCTGTAGATAGGTGGGGTCTCCCCTAGCTGTAGATAGGTGGGGTCTCCTCTAGCTGTAGATAGGTGGGGTCTCCCCTAGCTGTAGATAGGTGGGGTCTCCCTCTAGCTGTAGATAGGTGGGGTCTCCTCTAGCTGTAGATAGGTGGGGTCTCCCCTAGCTGTAGATAGGTGGGGTCTCCTCTAGCTGTAGATAGGTGGGGTCTCTCTAGCTGTAGATAGGTGGGGTCTCCTCTAGCTGTAGATAGGTGGGGTCTCCTCTAGCTGTAGATAGGTGGGGTCTCCCCTAGCTGTAGATAGGTGGGGTCTCCTCTAGCTGTAGATAGGTGGGGTCTCCTCTAGCTGTAGATAGGTGGGGTCTCCCCCTAGCTGTAGATAGGTGGGGTCTCCCCTAGCTGTAGATAGGTGGGGTCTCCTCTAGCTGTAGATAGGTGGGGTCTCCTCTAGCTGTAGATAGGTGGGGTCTCCTCTAGCTGTAGATAGGTGGGGTCTCCCCTAGCTGTAGATAGGTGGGGTCTCCTCTAGCTGTAGATAGGTGGGGTCTCCCCTAGCTGTAGATAGGTGGGGTCTCCTCTAGCTGTAGATAGGTGGGGTCTCCTCTAGCTGTAGATAGGTGGGGTCTCCCCTAGCTGTAGATAGGTGGGGTCTCCCCTAGCTGTAGATAGGTGGGGTCTCCTCTAGCTGTAGATAGGTGGGGTCTCCCCTAGCTGTAGATAGGTGGGGTCTCCCCTAGCTGTAGATAGGTGGGGTCTCCCCTAGCTGTAGATAGGTGGGGTCTCCTCTAGCTGTAGATAGGTGGGGTCTCCTCTAGCTGTAGATAGGTGGGGTCTCCCCTAGCTGTAGATAGGTGGGGTCTCCTCTAGCTGTAGATAGGTGGGGTCTCCTCTAGCTGTAGATAGGTGGGGTCTCCTCTAGCTGTAGATAGGTGGGGTCTCCTCTAGCTGTAGATAGGTGGGGTCTCCCCTAGCTGTAGATAGGTGGGGTCTCCCTCTAGCTGTAGATAGGTGGGGTCTCCCCTAGCTGTAGATAGGTGGGGTCTCCTCTAGCTGTAGATAGGTGGGGTCTACTCTAGCTGTAGATAGGTGAGGGTCTCCCCTAGCTGTAGATAGGTGGGGTCTCCTCTAGCTGTAGATAGGTGGGGTCTCCCCTAGCTGTAGATAGGTGGGGTCTCCTCTAGCTGTAGATAGGTGGGGTCTCCTCTAGCTGTAGATAGGTGGGGTCTACCCTAGCTGTAGATAGGTGGGGTCTCCCCTAGCTGTAGATAGGTGGGGTCACCTCTAGCTGTAGATAGGTGGGGTCTCCCCATGCTGTAGATAGGTGGGGTCTCCCCTAGCTGTAGATAGGTGGGGTCTCCCCTAGCTGTAGATAGGTGATGTCTCCTCTAGCTGTAGATAGGTGGGGTCTACTCTAGCTGTAGATAGGTGAGGTCTCTCCTAGCTGTAGATAGGTGGGGTCTCCTCTAGCTGTAGATAGGTGAGGTCTCCCCTAGCTGTAGATAGGTGGGGTCTCCTCTAGCTGTAGATAGGTGGGGTCTCCTCTAGCTGTAGATAGGTGGGGTCTCCTCTAGCTGTAGATAGGTGGGGTCTCCTCTAGCTGTAGATAGGTGAGGTCTCCCCTAGCTGTAGATAGGTGGGGTCTCCTCTAGCTGTAGATAGGTGGGGGTCTCCTCTAGCTGTAGATAGGTGGGCCAACACATTTTTTGTGCATGCGTCGTTTTAGTCCGGTGCAACACCAGCAGCGCCGCCGCTAGTTAGCTTAGCGTAGTGAATGGAATCCTATGTTGCCGGTTAGCATGTTGTGAGTAAAAGAGAGCCAACAAAAGACAAAAAAAACAACCTAATTACTTGCACTGAGACAAAAAAATGCATTGGGCCACCTATCTACAGCCAGGGGAGACCATGATAAGAACTATTTCAACAAACTGTGGAGTATCCCTTCAAAGGTGCCGTAGGTAGGACTGTGAAGATCCAGGACTTAGCCCAAAAAATGTGAACTTCGACAACTTCTCAGTCCCTCCCCCTCTTTCCGCTAAAGCCCAAAATGGTCTCCTAAGCCCCTCCTCCCACAAGGGAGAGCTGTGCATGATAGAGCGCGTGTGAAGAGGGGGGAAGGGGAGGAAACCTATCTGCAGCTCGTGCCTGGGGAAGGGGGAGAGGAGGACGCTATGAAATGCGTGTGCCTGAGCAGTGATTGACATGCAGTGAGACACGCCCCACTGATTGGTGCATCTGAACAGGGAGCGGTAGATTTTTGCAAATCTCACTACAAGCTGTAGGTGGTTCCAGATTATTTTTTAAATGACCTGCTTCATGTAGTTCTACTGGAACATAGGGTCAGTTTCAGCAAATATGACAGAAAGGTAGTTTTATAAGGCTTACCTACTGCATCTTTAAGTAAAAGTACTACTACCACACTGTAAAAATACTCTGTGACAAGTAAAAGCCCTGTGTTCACCATCAGCTCCACACAACTCTCTCGACTTTCCCACGCAGGAAGTCCAGTGAAGATAATGACCTCTTCTGAAGAGTCCATCAGGGTTTTTTTTTTAATCCTCCATGTCCTCCTTGGCCACTAGCATGAAATTGGACCTGTTATCCAATATGTTTTATATCCGAAATAAAGGATGTTGTATTGAGGGTAAAATATTTTGGAAAAACCAACAAAATCGATGAGAAAAAGCTTCAAAAACACCACAAGAAAGTAGGGCTGTCCTCGACAAAAGAAATTCTTAGTCGACTAACACTTATAGGATTTTGTCGACTAATCGATTAGTTGATTTAATTGACAGAGCTGTGCTCTTTGAGAGGTGGTTAAGACTAGAAAAGCACAATATAAATGTAGTTAATTAACCATCTGTAAAACTGAGTTTCTCCACAATTAATCCTGCAAAAGCACCACTTTAAATCTTGTGTTTACCATAAATGTGCTCAGAAGTTTCTTGGAAATAAGTAATTAAGCATGAATAAGCATAAAAATGACTAATCGACTAAAGAAATCTTAGTCGACTAAGACCAAAAACGACCGATTAGTCGACTAATCGACTAAGAGGTGGCAGCCCTACAAGAAAGTGTAAAAATTGTTGGAAAAAGTTCCACAAATGTTGAAAAAGTGACAAAACGCAGTTAAAAAAAGTGTCTTAAACGTCGAAAATAGTGCCATAAACGTAGTCTGTGTGGGTCTGTGAGTAGAAGTAGAAAGTAGCATGAAAAGACTCAAGTAAAGTACCTCAACTTTTGTACTTAAGCACAGTACCTGAGTAAATGTACTTTATATACATTGCACCACTGTCGGACTGTTTTATAACTCTGAGTCACGCGTTGACAACTCAACTCGCTGAAGCGCAAAACTATCACGGTTTGGGGTTTTATTTTAGAAAAAATTGAAATGTCATCATTTTGGCATTTAATTTACTCCAGTTTTCAACTTCATATCGCCATCTTTTCAATATAAAATAAAACTCTTCCAGGGAAAGTTTGCGTGGGAAAATATCCGACAGCCTTGGTGAAGGATGATACGGCATCATCATTCTGGCATGAAAAGGAAAAGGACAGTGGTCAAGTAGCACAATATTTGTACTTAAGTCCAGTACCGGAGTAAATGTAAATCCCCACGTTAGACTCGCCTCTTCTGCTGCATTATCCATCTCCACTTTGGCCTCACCGGTGCGGAGAGAATTCCCATCATCCTCTAAACTCTTTGTGATATTCCCTTGGCTGAATCTTTACCCTTCAGGCCCGACGGTAATGAGAAACTGGAGATTTATGATTTTAATGACCACAGGAACTCTTATTCACACAGTCTCTGTCTGCCTGTCTGTCTCTGTCTGTCTGTCTGTCTGTCTGTCTGTCTGTCTCTCCATCTGAAAACTCTGCCATCTTCTCTGTATTTGCCCCCACACTTCTCTCTGTGATCACTCCATCCCTCGGTGGATCAAGCCCTCTCTCGTCCCATTATCCATCTCCAGCCAATCATCATCCCTCTCTGCATTCCCCGTCACACCTCCCTCAGCGTTCACCCCCCCATCCCTCGTAGGTTCAAATCAAGCCGGCTCCCATTGTCAGATCGTCCATCTTCACTCTGAAAAACCCAATCATGCCCTCTCTCTCTCGCTCTCTCTCTCTCTGCATTCCCTGTCATCCCTCACTTGCTAACGGGAACCATTCATCATCGCGGCGTGTCGGAGGCCGCATCGTTTAGGAACCGCGCAGCGTCGTTAGCGTCTGCTAAATGTGTGTAATGCGCTGGCGCGGGGGGGAGAGAGACACGATGGGAAACAGGCGCAGAAAAGATGAATGGCTTGATTTTAGCGCTTCCTCCTCGCTGGAAGTCGAGTGCACTTGGAGAAAATCATTAGCCCCTGCTGGAGCGATCAGTCACGTTTCACAAAAGGGAAAAAGACAGCGCTCGCGGTCGTATTTCTGTCCTCACCTCTGCAATAAAAGATATGGATGGGGAGACATTTAGATAGCAGGACAGGTTGCAATCTCTTTTAACTCCTCCTGGAAATGGTCTCGAGTGTTACGCAAGGCAAGGCAGCTTTATTTGTATAGCACATTTCAGAAACAGGACAATTCAAATTGCTTTACATAACAGATGAAATACAAGAATAAAAGTTACAGTGCAGTATAAGAAATTAAACATTAAAGAGCAGTTAAAGCAGTTAAACATCTAAAATAGGAGATTTTAGAGTGCTAGTATGGGACAATGTATAAGCCGTTGCTCTATACAAGTAATCCAACTGCAATCCTTGCCGTTCCCAGAACGGGCCAGTCCCATTGGTCTTACTTTGTAATTTCTCTTTATATAGATTGTCATACAGTTTCAACAGTGCAACTTCAGTATAAGACAGAAAGCACTTGAGCAAAAGTATGCATCAAGGAGGTTTGGAGGGGAGGAGGGCAGGTTGTTGCAATTAAAAAGACCTTTTCTTTTAATCCCTCCTGTTGTCCTCGGGTCTAATTTGACCCATTTTCAAAGAGTTTCTATATCAGAAATGTTTATTTCTCAAACAAATTGTCCAAAAAAAAAATAACGTGGATGGTTCACTACAACGCTCTCAACAAGTTAAGTACGGGATCAGTACACTACTTTCATTGAATTTGGGTGTTTTTGTCAATTTTATAGCATTTGAAGAAAAAGCAATTAATGAAATAACTTTGAAAAAAGTGAGAAAAATGTCAAAAAAAAGTGACACAAATGTTAAAAAAGTGAGAAAAGTGACAAATAAATTGACAAAAATGTCGAAAAAAGTGACAAATGTAAAAAAAAAAAAAAAGCTTTAAAAATTTGGGGAAAAACAAACAAAAACCTCAAAAGGCTCAGAAAAAGTCGACAAACGTTGAAAAAAAGTGACAAAAACATCGGTGGGAAAGCCACAAAAGTGTCGAAAAAGACGATCGAAATGTTGATAAAAGGTTTTTAATTTAAAATTTTGACTCAGAAAAACTAAAAAGTTGCAGGTCGACGGGAAGACGCAACGAGGGTTAAGTACGCTTAAAGAAATATTACAGTGAACTTATGGCTTTAAACAGAAGGCACTGCTTGGATATTCCAGTTTTCTGTAAATGACAACTTGACATAATGTCATCCTGGTTAATGTCAATTTGTCATGACAAAGACATCCCAAACAAAATTAATGTCAACTTGTCATGACCACGACAACTTCTGGTAATGTCACTTTGGTTAATGTCAAGCTGTCATAATCAAGACAACTTCTGGTAATGTCACTTTGGTTAATGTCAAGTTGTCATAAACAAGACAACCCAAACAATGTCAACTTGTCATGACAAAAACCGAATGACACTTAATGACAGAAGTCATGAACGTTTATGACTTGTTTATAACGTTTATGACATGTTCACAATAGTGTCATGTCATAGTTATGACAGCATCATGTCATGATTATGTCGATACTGTCAAGTCAAGTGTTAACAGTGATGGTAGATGGGCCTCCAGTGCACTTCTTTAGCCAGTTTGGTCTTTAAGCTTTTTGACTGTTAGTTTCTTATCTGTTGTAGCTTTTCCAACTGTCCCCTGTGACAGTAAGCTGAATATCTTTGAGTTGTGGACAAAAAAAGACATTTGAGGGCGTCATCTTGGGCTTTTGGGGAAACACTGATTGACTTACTTATTCTTTTCTAATTTTCAGACATTTTATAGACCAAACAACTAATCCATTAATCCAGAGAATAATTGACAAATGAATCGACAGTGAAAATAATCGTTAGCTGCAGCCCTCTCATTTTGAAAAACACACACACACACACAAATATACATAGACACAGACACACACACACACACCTCTAACCCTAAACGTATTTAAATTTACCCTTTAAAGACAGTAGTTTTCTTCCTGTTTAAGCAAAATAACATTATAATAAGGGTCTTAAAGTGCCCATATTATGAAAAAAAACAAAAAACATCCATGGTGTTCTGAGTGAGATACGGGTTTCTGAATGTGTCCTGCCTTCAGTCTCCGGGTGAGCTGGTCAAAATTTGCATGGCTTTCTACATCACTAGCCGAGACGAGGGGCCTAGGGAGGCCTAACCGCTAGCATTCTAGCTCGTTCAATGGCTAGTTCACCCTAATCTATAAAAGAACTACTTCCATGTCCCTGTTTTGCAAGTATTCCACGCAAAGTGTGAAGTGCGCCCTCATTTAGAAGAAGTCTCCCGGCTAATCCTGCCTTGTTACTGACTGAAGTTGTAGAAAAACAAACAGCTAGCTAGCTCATGTAGTCCTTACCTAGCTACTGCGCATGTGCGCATCCCAACAAAGATGGGATAGAAGTGCGATGCCTCACTCTGTAGCTAAAACAGAGAGCTCAACACACAGGGTGAAAAGAGGAGCTGCAGCAATG
Source organism: Perca schrenkii (assembly GCA_025617405.1). Lineage (NCBI taxonomy): Eukaryota > Metazoa > Chordata > Actinopteri > Perciformes > Percidae > Perca > Perca schrenkii. The sequence continues at coordinate 150,632 of CM046800.1, forward strand.
TGCAGTACAACAAAAATATGGTGTTTTTTTAAAATTAAACCATGTAAACCTATTCTGGTACAACCTCTAAATACAATAAATTAAATACATTAAATTAGCAGGTTTCCCCTAGTGTTTTTCCAAGGGTTTCTACTCTCCGATAGAAATTTATCATTTATTTCTGTGCCAAGAAGAAGAATACCGCCCCCTCTTTCCATCGCTCCACTCCCCTCTGGCAACAGTCCTGCAACATATTTGGTTCAGCAAACGTGACGTCCCAAAGACAATAGCTTACAAGGTTTCTGTTCTGCTTAAAATGCAATGTTGGTTTCAGGATAACGAGAGTTTAGTATTAAGACAGACACTGTGGGTGGAAATATGTATTTTACCTAGAATTAAGTCTTCCTGCGGAGCCCCTAAAGGGAGAGAGGGAATTACGTTTTTGTGATGCACACAAAACACTTTCTGGTGCGCAAGAGAAACTTAGACACAGTTCTAGACTTGCTTGTGGAGCATTTAGCAGCTAAAGACACAGATATGTCCCTCAAAAAACAGCTAGAAGAGAGAGAAAACTGGAGTGACATGCATCAGGTGGACACAAACACAAAGGCTAAAGTCAGATTTATGGTTCTGCAGAGGCTCCATGCAGAGCTTTCGCCGTAGTGTGTGTGTTTGTTCCTGTTTGCATGGTGTGTGTGTGTGTTTGTGTGTGTGGCTTGTTTTACTATATCCGTGGGGTCCAAAAACTGGGGAATACAGTATACTTGTGGGGTCTGCACAGCCTTGCGGGGACCAAAATGCTGGACCCCACAAGGTTAAAGGGCTGTTTGAGGCTTGGTTTTAGGATTAGGGACAGAATTAGGTTATGGTTAGGGTGGGGGTTAGGGTTAAGGTTAGGCCTTTAGTTGTGATGGTTAAGGTAAGGGTAAGGGTTAAGGTTAGGCATTTAGTTGTGATGGTTAGGGTGGGGGTAAGGGTTAAGGTTAGGCATTTAGTTGTGATGGTTAAGGTGAGGGTAAGGGTTAAGGTTAGGCATTTAGTTGTGATGGTTAAGGTGAGGGTAAGGGTTAAGGTTAGGCATTTTGTTGTGATGGTTAAGGTGAGGGTAAGGGTTAAGGTTAGGCATTTAGTTGTGATGGTTAAGGTGAGGGTAAGGGTTAAGGTTAGGCATTTAGTTGTGATGGTTAAGGTAAGGGTAAGGGTTAAGGTTAGACATTTAGTTGTGATGGTTAGGGTGAGGGTAAGGGTTAAGGTTAGGCATTTAGTTGTGATGGTTAAGGTGAGGGTAAGGGTTAAGGTTAGGCATTTATCTGTGATGGTTAAGGTGAGGGTAAGGGTTAAGGTTAGGCATTTATCTGTGATGGTTAAGGTGAGGGTAAGGGTTAAGGTTAGGCATTTAGTTGTGATAGTTAAGGTTAGGGTAAGGGATAAGGTTAGGCATTTAGTTGTGATGGTTAAGGTTAGGGTAAGGGCCTAGGGAATGCATTATGTCAATGACGATCCCCACAAAGATAGTGAATCAAACGTGTGTGTGTGTGGAAAGTGTTTTGGTAGAGCAGGTAGAGAAGGAGAACCAGGAAATTAGTCGAGGGAAATGCAACGCTGCCAAGACGTGCGTGGCCGCGACGTATTGCAGGTTTAAAAAGAGGAGAGACTAAAGACAGTGACTGAAAAATGTTAATAGTCAGACAATCAAAAACACACTGAACATGAATATGACTTACGCGTCCGTCCCATCCGCGCCGCTGTGGGCCCGTCTCCGTCAGGGTAAACGGGCGTGACGGCGACTTTGTACTCCGTGTCCGACAGGAGCGGCTGCAGAATCAGACTGTTCTGCCCGGTGGGCACCGTCCTCTGTAAGCAGAGACAAATTCAAGATTAAAATGAACA
>CM046800.1:157500-207500 GCA_025617405.1 Perca schrenkii
ATAAGCTGCCTCCCAGTCGAAGGTGCCTGTAATTATACACAACTTAGTGAAATCGGATGAGAAATGTAAAGGTTATGCCTTTAAGCCAGAAATACCACAGACATACTAGTTTTTGTTTACAGACAAGTTTATACATGTATGTCCAAGTAAACCTTTAACCGATAATATCAGTTTAACAGTTATAAAATATTGTACTGGACTGTTTACGTACCGTATTTCCTCAAATAAAAAGCCGGGGCCTTTATTTACCTGAACTGCAGAAGGGACCAGGCTTGTATTTGAAGCAGGCTTTTATTAGAGGCAGGCCTTAATTTCTAATTCCATCTGTTTGATAAGTATAATTATTTTAAATAAACTGTTTTAAATGAAAGACCATAGCGTTCACATTTGCAAAAATATCCCCATTTACATCAACAGCCAGAAGGGCGACAAAGCAATTTGGGTCAGAATGAATCAAACGCCACCATTGTGTCAGTTTGAACCCTGTAAATGTACCGGGTATTTATTTCAAATATAGGTACTACAGTATTACTGGTAGATTACAATAAGAGCATACAGTAGTGACACCAGTATCTGAGTAACGTTACAGACGGTAGCTAGCTACCGGTAGCTTTGTTTCTAGCTCCAGGCTAACGTGTTTCCTCCCACCTCCAGCTAGCTAGCCGTGCGCTGCTCTGATTGGCTCATCCTTCTGTTTCTTCCAGTATCTGATTCTACTGGGCTCAATGACCAAACGTCCCCGAGCTTTTACACCCGAGTTTTCCTCCGCATACTTTAAAACTCTTTTCGTTTTGTTGTTGAAAAGTCTGTCACTAGCACCAGAGTCCGACTTTCTCTGCTAGCATTAAATGAGCCCCGTGTTACATCCAATGTAGCTACTGCCATCTGCTGGCACCTGTACGTTACTGCACACTACACTTAGCTGAGTTACACATACAGCCGCATATGTCCTATAGGACAATAATCCAGAAAAACAAAGTGCGGAAAAAAGCATGAATATCTTGTTGAATCTGTTAAATTAAATTGGTACAAATGTACAATGAACTTGAAATTTATTTTGACTTAATATTATATGTAAGGCATTTAGGAGATTATCCACATTATTTTTTCCCCGGCCTTAATTTGAGGCCGGCCTTTATTTGTCCGTGTTGACCACGCCCCCGGCCACTATCAGAGGCCCGGCTTTTAATTGACTCCCGGTTTTTATTTGAGGAAATATGGTATATAATAATATATGTTAATGATAATGTTAACTTATGTTCAGCTAAGGCAGTTTTTCATTATCCGTGTTTTCCCAGTTTTAGGAGATGTCAGTAAACGCGTTCTGCCTGTGTGATTTGCCTAGAAACCTGTCAGTCAGCAGCTATACTTGTGATTGGAGGATAGTTATGGGGGAGGGGCGTTAACGTTCCGTGCAAGTCTTAGCGGCAGGTAGAGAGAGCGGAGCTCGTTCTCTTAAGACATCCATGACGGAGCTAATGAGAGATGCAAGCGAGTCAAGCCTCGTGCACCAGCAGTAACACTTGTCTTAGGACTCCTAAAGGACAGGAATTGCTGTTATTATAAATACTAGATTATAAAAGATAGATTGACATCCCCGGCGGGAGACTTAGCTACAATTAGCCACAAGTTAGCTGACGTGTGCTAACCATGGATGTATTAAGAGAACAGTTCTAACCTCTGCCAAAACAGCACAGCTTAGGCCTACATTTAAAGTTAACAGTAAACCAGCCTGCTTCTACGTGAAATAAAATGGCAGAAATAAACAGACTTACATAGATTTGGAGGTTCCAGGTGAACTTGTGGAAGCCATTGCGGTGGTGTGTGGTTATGACACATGGATCAGTGAGGATGCCTGTGGAGCTGCGGTCTCTCCCAGTGGCCTATGCAAATTACCTGTAAACCACGCCCCCTTTGTCCCTCCCCTCAGGCCCCTCCTCCCTACGCCAAAACAGTGACAGAAAGTTGAAACTGAAAACCAGTGACATTGTAAAAATCCTGACAGCGTAGAAAAAAAAACTGTCACTGAAAAAAGTCAGACATCAAGTAAAAAATGTAGATTGGCATTGAAAAACCTATCATAATCCAAACAAATGTCAAAGTGAAATAAAATAATAGGATTGTGATATTATAACTTTTTGATGTTTGTGTTTTATATTTCAGTTAAACATTTTTCAGTTCCAATATTTGTTGTTTCAATGCCAATTTTTATTTTCAATGCTACAGGTTACTGTCACTGTCCTGGCTCCATAGCCACAGGTCTGAATCGAACCCTGGGCCACTGCGGAAAGGACTGAGCCTCGGCACATGGGGCGCACGCTATCCCAGGTGAGCTACCAGGGCGCCCCCCGGAAACGTGGATGCAGTTTAAAAAACCTGAGACAGTACTGTAGCCTGAATGATACACCGGAAACAGACCCAAACCGGTCACAAAATCGACCGAAAAGCGTCAAAGGTCTGCGATGTGTCAAACTCAAGGCCCGCGGGCCAAATCCGGCCCCTCGCAGATTTTGATCCGGCCCGCATATCAGTTTAGGTTCACAGTAGACTTTGGCCCACATAGTTTTTGTAGCATTTTTCATTGTTTTTTCCCAACTTTTTTGTCACTTTTTCCAATGTTTTTTGGCCCGTTTTATGACGTTTTTGTTGCTTTTTTTTCCACTTTTTTTGTCGTTTTTTCTTTGATGGCTAAGTTACTTTTTTTTTGCTGACTTTTTTGGGGTCTTTATGTCGACTGAGCTGTAGGGCTGTCCTCCACTAAAGACATTCTTAGTCGACTAACACTTATATGATTTTGTCGACTAATCGATTAGTTGATTTAATTGACAGAGCTGTGCTCTTTGAGAGGTGGTTAAGACTAGAAAAGCACAATATAAATGTAGTTAATTAACCATCTGTAAAACTGAGTTTCTCCACAATTAATCCTGCAAAAGCACCACTTTAAATCTTGTGTTTACCATAAATGTGCTCAGAAGTTTCTTGGAAATGAGTAATTAAGCATGAATAAGCATAAAAAATGACTAATCGACTAAAGAAATCTTAGTCGACTAAGTCCAAAACTACCGATTAGTCGACTAATCGACTAAGAGGTGGCAGCCCACTGAGCTTTAAGTGAGAAGATTATATGAGACATGCAATAATACAGTAGAAGACGCTTGACTTTTACGATGAATTGATAGCATGTGAATAACCTAAACGTGTCTGGCCCTGGATGGGATTCTTGTTTTGCAGGGTGGCCCTTCGTGGAATTGAGTTTGACACCCCTGGGCTACGTGGAGGATTTGAAGGATGACAAAAGAAACTTGAAGACTGGAGTTGGATTCTTTGCCAGAGAAAATCTGTGACAGAAGGAAAACCGGAAACTTTTCAATCTTCCCTTGACGTTTTGTTTTATTTTTTACCTCCCGGAACAACATGCTGCCGCTGAGCAATATTAGTCGAAAGTCTGTTTACACACAGCGGAATTGCACTTGGTGCCCTGCAGCTTTTTGGTTTTTATTGGGACGCATTGAATGAAGCAGCCCGGGAGAAATAAGGGAGCTTCCCGCGAGTTCAGCATCACAGCTGTGTGTGGACAGATGGTCTCACTGCTGGCGAAGACAGCAACCGAGACATATGAACGGGCATAACCATTAAAAGGGTCATTTCTGTAGTTTTCAATCTGGACCCTATTTTCCCATGCGACTTATTGAACAAAAATCTTTGAAAACAAAAATCTTTGAAACTGGTCCAAAAAAATCGCCATTTCTAAACCCATCACACTCCATGTAAATAATCAGGACTTTTAGCGTGTATAGAGCCAGCATATTTCCCCATGTTGATGGGTGAATTAAAGGTTAATTTCAACCAAACCAGAGTGCTGATTGGTTGGAACAGCGGAAAGACGAACCAAGGTGGCTTTTGAGAGTTGATTTTTGTCTCTGTATGTGTTTTTACGATGATAGAATGACTGGTTATTTAAATAGAGTCTGGTGGAATACTATTGCAGTGTTCAAAGGGTAAAATGTAGGAAACTTTGCTTGATTTGTAGGACTCTGCATAGCGATTTCGGGGCAGTTTCACTTTAATCTATCTCTGTAGGGATCCTTTCCTTAAAATTATGATCTGAGCCTGTCAGTGGCAAAAACAGCACTGTTAGTGGACGCAATCTGACGGTGCGCCAAAGAGAACTGTCAGGCATCAGGAGTATCTGACACCAGATGAAAAAGTCTGTTTTATCATCTGAGCTGCATCAATCACTGACGTGTATGACAGCTACGCATCATCAGTGAGGTTGTTTTGGCAGAGATGGAAATTTAAATGGAAGTTTTATTTATTTTTTTCAGATGAATGTGATTTGAGTTGTCTTAACGAGACAACGTGGAGCAGCCGGTCGACAGTTTCGGGGATAAAAGCAGTGAAGAGAACAACGAACCACAGACAGCTATTCTCTCCCTCTCCAGAGGAACAGAGAAAAATACATTCCAAAAGGAGAAAGTTTGGGACTTTTGGAGAACTATGGCACCTGTGTTGTTGAGAAAACTCTTCAACTTTTGTTCGTTTTCAAGTTGTTTTTTTCACTTTCCCCATTGTTTGTCACTTTTTTCAACGTTTGTCAATTTTTTTTGTCACTTTTCCCAATATCTTTGTCGATTTTTTTCAACATTTGTCATTTTTTTGTCACTTTCCCATTGTTTTTGTCAATTTTTCCAACGCTTTTTGTCATTTTTTGGAATTTTTGTTGTCACTTTTCCTGATGTTTTTGTCAGTTTTTTCAACGTTTGTCATTTTTTTGTCACTTTTCCTGAGGTTTTTGTCACTTTTCCCAACATTTTTGTTAATTTTTTGCGCTTTTTTTGACTTTTTTTTTTCAAAAGCTATACAATTGAATAAAACACCCACATTCAATGAAAGTAGTGAAGTTATCATTTATTTGACTTTTGACAATTTGGTTGAAAGAAAGAAAAAAAATTGTCTTTAAGCACTGGGTTGCACCAGCTATGCGTAAGTTGAAACGTAGACTAGTCTGAACATTAGTTGTAACTTAGGTCGGAGTTTACGCGCTACTAACATTTTGAGGGTTGCACAAGCTGAAATAGTTCTAACGTAGCCATAACCCCACCCCCTACACACACATGCAGAAGATTAATTAAATAAAAACATTATGGTGCAAATCCTCCATCATAACAGCAATGCTCCAAGGTCCAAACGTGCCTGGCTTTTAAAGGGAATGGGAGATGATCTCTGATTGGTTGATTGCATGTTACGCCCAAAACACCCCTCTGATTAATGAAGACACTAAGGACAGCCCTTTAGGACCAGGCGCCCGGCACATGGACACTTTTATCCGGCCTTAAACTAGCAAAAGTGGATTCGTACACACCCTAAATGCACCTGCACCAGGCGCTTCACACCGTGCGCTTAGATCGTTAAAATAGGGCCCAAAGTGCCATATAAATGCCATTCAGAAATCAATCGCATGTAAACAAGTATATGTATATATATATTTCTTTTTGCTTTTTAAAGGCTGGTGTCCCTGCCTTGGCAGCAAACAACAACTTGCTTTGAACAAATCCTGAGAGGAAGCCTGCCAGTTTTCTTCCCTCAGCAGATAGACATCTAAAGAGTTGCTGTTGAGTGCTGCACTTGGTGATTCAGGACCTGACCGGATTGCCAAACAGAGCCCACAGCTGTTCGCACTTTGATAAGAGATCTCATTTAACAAGCCGCTGGCGCGAGCAGCTGGCAACTCTTTATTGTCAGGATGAAAAGGCTGATGTGGGACCTGTGGCCAGAGTCACCCGCAGTAAGACACACAGACACTATACAATACATCGGGTTTTTTTAACGCTATCGCAATATCAACTGCCGCGATATCAACATCGCAAAAGGCTGCGACATATCGCCATAGCCACTCTGAGAATTTTTTTCTGTTAGTTGATAGAAAATATCCGTAGAAAACTGCACGTTATACTTTAACGGTTCAATTCAACGTGTTAAATGTTTGAAAGTATTTCCTTTTTTAGTTTTAAATTGAACGAGCAATTTGTTGCATTTTAGCAGAATACTGAAAGCAGCAGAAATGCAGAACTGAGTACACTCTAATATCTGTTTATTTATCGCAAATAAAATCCTTATCGCGATATTCTACAATGTTATCGCATATTGCTAATTTTCCTCATATCGTGCAGCCCTGACACATTGACACACACACACACACACCCTAACCCCCCTAACCCTAACCCTAACCCATCTTTGTGGGGACCGTTATTGACATAATGCATTACCTAGCCCCTTACCCTAACCTTAACCATCACAACTAAATGTCTAACCTTAACCCTTACCCTAACCTTAACCATCACAACTAAATGTCTAACCTTAACCCTTACCCTAACCTTAACCATCACAACTAAATGTCTAACCTTAACCCTTACCCTAACCTTAACCATCACAACTAAATGTCTAACCTTAACCCTTACCCTAACCTTAACCATCACAACTAAATGTCTAACCTTAACCCTTACCCTCACCTTGACCATCACAACTAAATGCCTAACTTTAACCCTTACCCTAACCTTAACCATCACAACTAAATGCCTAACCTTAACCCTTACCCTAACATTAACCATCACAACTAAATGCCTAACCTTAACCCTTACCCTAACATTAACCATCACAACTAAATGCCTAACCTTAACCCTTACCCTAACCCTAACCATCACAACTAAATGCCTAACCTTAACCCTTACCCTAACCCTAACCATCACAACTAAATGCCTAACCTTAACCCTTACCCGCACCTTAACCATCACAACTAAATGCCTAACCTTAACCCTTACCCTAACCTTAACAATCACAACTAAATGTCTAACCTTAACCCTTACCCTAACCCTAACCATAACCTGAATCTATCCCTAATCCTAAAACCAAGTCTTAACCCTCAAACAGCCCTTTAAACTTAATGGACCCCACAAAGCTGTTGGGACCCCACAAGTATAGTGGACTACCGTTTTTTTGGACCCCACAAATATAGTTAAACAAGCAAACGCACACACACACACACACACACACACACACACACACACACACACACACACACACACACACACACACACACACACACACACACACAGAGTCGATATAATATCGATATATTGCCCAGCCCTAATGTGAACAGCCAAAAACAATCAAATCTGATCTGAGCACTAAAGATTGCAGTGTGACCGTAACTTAAGCTAAATCACCAAAGCAAAAAAAGACTTAAAAACATATTAAATATCACCTCTCATTGCCATTTTATATCCACATGTTTTATCGGAGTGAGGGCTCCTGTTTATTTCCCATCTCACCTGCTCCTCAGCCCGGTCTCCCTTGGCGCTGATGTAGCTCAGCCGATAATGTCGGATGTTCCTCGAGTCTCCGGGCTGCCAGGCCACCCGCATGCTGAAGGTGGTTTCCTCGTCGATCCTCATGTTCCTCACCCCGATACGAGGAGCTGGAGGATCAGAGAGAGTAAAAACAATCACACTGCAGCAGTGGTGTAGTCTACGTCAGGGGGGGGTCTTCAACCATTTTCAGCCCAAGGGCCCCTAAGCTGAAATAGAGACAGAGTCGGGACCCCCTGATACCATAGGCGTAATTTGCAGCGCCAAAGTTAACCCTAACCCTTTTTTATTTACGTTTTTGTTGCTTAATTTGGAAAAAAGAAAAAAAAAGAAATCAGACACTTTAAAAAAAAAAAATTTAAATCACCTTTTTTAAGTTTTTTTGGACAATTTCGCCTTTTTGGAGTTTTTTTTTTTTTTTTTTAATTGGATTTTTTTTGTGGTCTTCAATGATTTTTAGGCCTTTTCTTTCTTTCTAAGCCCAAAGAGAGACAGAGTCGGGACCCCTTGATACCATAGGCGTAATTTGCAGTGCCAAAGTTAACCCTAACACTTTTTTATTTACGTTTTTGTTGCTTAATTTGGAGTTTTTGTCGCCTTTTCTTCATTTTCTTCTCAAAAAAAAGAAATTAGACACTTTAAAAAAAAAAAAAAAAAATCACCCTTTTTCAAAGTTTTTTTGGACAATTTTGCCTTTCTGGAGTTTATTTTAAATTGGATTTTTTTTGTGGTCTTCAATGATTTTTAAGCCTTTTCTTTCTTTCTAAGCTGAAAGAGAGACAGAGTAGCGACCCCCTAATACCATAGGCGTAATTTGCAGCGCCAAAGTTAACCCTAACACTTTTTTATTTACGTTTTTGGTGCCGATTTTTTTATTTATTTATTTTAAATTGGATTTGTTTTTGTGGTCTTCAACGATTTTTAGGCCTTTTCTTTATTTCTAAGCTGAAAGAGATACAGAGTAGCGATCCAAAAGTTTCTGTTAAAATTTTTTTTATTATTATTGTAGCCTTTTTCAAGTTTTTTTTTGGACAATTTACAGCACTGTATTTTGACGTTTATGTTGCTTGTTTCAAGTGGTTGTTTTGGATAATTGTTTGTGTGTTTTTTGTTGCCTTTTGACATTTTTGTAGAGTTATCTTTGTTATTGGGTAATAACTCTGATGAAATGATGTTGGGAGACTTCGAGAGATGACGACCAGTCCGATGAATTCAAATCAAATGCAGCTTTATTCAAACAGTGAACAGACTTTCATGACAATGAGACAACCGTGAGCATACGGACATGTCTGCCCAAGGGTGACCCGCATGCACATCAAAATGGATCCTTTTTAAACTCTTTTTGTGCTCACACAGCCCAAGATATCTATTTCAGCGCACCAGTTTACTCTTAAACTGCACCTTTTATGGCACATGCTCCTAATAGATTCACACATTCCAATCTATGCCTGTGGGTGACAATTTACAGTACTGTATTGTACTGATACCATAGGCGTAATATACCAATCAAAACTTGGGTTTTTGTAGCCTTTTTTTGAGTTTTTGTTGCTTTTGTTTTGAGTTTTTGTCGCCTTTTTCAAAAAAGAAATAAGACACTTTTAAAAAAAAATTGTTGCCTTTTTCAAGGTTTTTTGGACAATTTACAGTACTGTATTTTGTCATTTTTGTCGCTCGTTTCAAGAGGTTGTTTTGGACAATTTCGCCTTTCTGGAGTTTTTTTTATTGGATTTCTTTTGTGGTCTTCAACGATTTTTAGGCCTTTTCTTTCTTTCTAAGCTTAAAGAGAGACAGAGTAGCAATCCCTTAATACCATAAGCGCAATTTGCAGGGGGGACGGGCGTTACAACCCCCTCCAATAATCAAAACTGGGCTTTAGCCAAAGTTTTTTGTGCTTTTTTCCATTTTTGTTGCTTATTTTGTCGCCTTTTTCAAAAAAGAAATTAGACTCTTTTTAAAATTATTCTCGCCTTTTTCTAGGTTTTTTTTGGGGTAATTTACAGCACTGTATTTTGACGTTTTTGTTGCTTGTATCAAGGGGTTGTTTTGGGCAATTTTTTTGTGTTTTTTGTAGCCTTTTGACATTTTTGTCGAGTTATTTTTAAGCGTTGCAACCCCCCCAAGGTTGTTTTTTTTGGTCAATTTTCAGTACTGTATTTTGTAATTTTTTTGTCGCTCGTTTCAAGGGGTTGTTTTGGACAATTTCAAACTTTTTGTCACCTTTCTGGAGTTTTTTCTTATTGGATATTAGCGTTATAGCGTTGTCCTTCACATGAGGACTTTCCCGATGTTTTTGTCAGTTTTTCCAACATTTGGCACTTTTCCCGATGTTTTTGTCAATGTTTTCAACATTTTTTTAAATTTTTTTTGTCACTTTCCCGATGTTTTAGTCACTTTTATCAATGTTTGTCAATTTGTTGGATTTTCTTTGTCACTTTTCCCAATGTTTGTCGATTTTCCTGATGTTTTTGTGACTTTTTTCAACATTTGTTAATTTTTTGTGCTTTTGACTTTTTTTCTTTTCTTCAAATGCTATAAAATTGAATAAAACACCCACATTCAATGAAAGTAGTGAAGTGATCATTTATTTAACTTTTGACAATTTGGTCAAAATTGTCAAGCGCACGGAGACCCTGCACAGATCCTCGCCACCACGCCACTACGCAGGCCAAGTGTCACTCCCCCTGTGGAAAGCCCTTAAAAGCTGGGAGGCACAAACCACAGCATACTCACTCAAAAAAAAACCTAGACAACACCGCTGCACTGCAGGCTACTGAGTGTTGTGAATATCTTCCGTTCCATTTTGTGATGTTTGAACAAAGCCTCTCTCGTCCATTTTAAATAAATAAATAAATAAATAAATAAATTGGAACACTGTCTTCCCTCCCTGAGAGACTTATCTGCGTGAACCAACCTTGACCCAAACCTCCTTTCCTCTGATGCCAGCTTCTTATCTTTCTACTCTCACAGTAGTCAAGCGAACGGAGCAACTGTTAGAAAATGTACAGTATGTAGTCTTGTGTGTTAGAACTTTGCACAGTCAACTCGGTCAGTCCGCATTCAGTCTCTGACACCTTCTTTGACAGAAATCTATGCATTCGCCTGTAATTTTGGACAATTTGGTAAACAAAAATGTATTATGCTTGAGTGAATGAAACCCCAATTAACATAACTGGTTAAAAAACAAATACTAGCAGACTCTGGACAGTAAAACTGAGAGAAACACTCCTAATCAAGTTTAGGTTCTGCTTGTCTTCTGGAAAATTCTTCTTAAAACACATTCAGTGCGCATGTGAATTGTGTGTTTTTTTCTTTCATTTGGGCAATGGGGATTCTAAAACCTCTTGGAGGGAGCGCCAACAATTGCATATGCAGGAGAATGTACAGAGTGAAACGTCCTAATCCAAAATGTAATTTATTTTTGTATTATTACACCTGAAGCTGTTAAAGGTCCCATGGCACGAAAACGTCACTTTCATGAGGTTTTTTTTAACATTAATGTTAATGTCATGTCACTCTTATGTAGATACCTTCAAGTGTTACTGTACATAGTTAAAACGATGCACCATTAAGCTAAGAAGTCATAGGTCTACTTTAGTTTGACACCATTAAATTAAATGAAAACATTACAAGATGATTTCTATTTCAACACATAATTTGATAGATCGTTAGCCAAAAAGTGTCCCGAGTGTGGACCCTTATAACCTTGGGTTTGAAAGGTGCTTCACGAATAAAGTTGACTTACTTGCTTACTTAAAAAAGACAGGCAAAGGGGAGGTGAAGAGAAACAAACAGAATCCATCACAACAGCTGGGATATATCATATTTACCTGCTGTGGTGACGGTCGTCGTGGGCACCGCCGTCGTTCTTTTTACTGTAAAATAAAACAAAACATTTAAGTTATCTGCTCGACAATTCTTACAAGATTCATAAAGAGTTGAAAGGATCTTCTGATGTGTGTATATATATACACACACACATACACATACATATATATATATATCATACACACACACTGTACACACACACATACACATATATATATATATATATATACATATATACATCTATATATATATACACATATATATACACATATATATCTATATATATATATACATATATATATACACACACACACACATATATATATATATATATATATATATATATATATATATATATATATATATATATATATATATATATATATATATATATATATATAACATTTTATGTTATGTTATATATAACATATATACATATAACATAAAATCCTTTTTCCAGTTGATGGTATGGTATGAAGGGAATCGATCAGGGTCCAGAAGTTGCAGTAGTGTTTCACTTACCGGTGGTTTCTACGAGGACCACCTCGTCGCTCTCCACCTCGTTCATGTAGATGGCGGCGAGGAGGACTTCGTACTCCGTCACGGGGCTCAGTCCTTTTATCAGGTAGGTGTTAATGTTTCCGTTCACCACAACCTGAAACACAACGAAAGAAAGAAAGAAAGAAAGAAAGAAAGAAAGAGGGGGACGGATGTTTGTTTGTGTGCTTTTTTTAGTTTTTTTGTTTCAGTTTGAATGAATGTCTTTTATCGACTTCAATATTTATATATTTATTTCATTTAGCATGTTTTCATGGTTCAATACAGTTTTTTTTATTTTTATAATAAAGTTCAGCACTGTTTTTACTTGGAGTGTCATGTTTGTTTTTATCCCGTATCAATTCTAAATACTATCGGTCGATTAATCCGTTATGGGCAAATACGGCCCAAACTAGCTATCGGTATCGGTAAAATCCACTATCGGTCGACCTCTACACATGATGCAAGCCTTCTGTGATCTCGCAGCCCAACCCTCCTCCACACAGTTGCTAGTAGCCAAGGAGGACACGGAGGATTAAAAAAAACCATGATGGACTCTTCAGAAGAGGTCATTATCTTCACTGGAGTTTCTGCGAGCGAAAGTCGCCAGACGCCACAATCTTCTGAACATAATCACACTGAGAGATACAGAGAGAGTTGTGTGGAGATGATAGTCTTCATTACAGTCCATCTAGAAAAACGCGATTATGCGATCGCATAATTCAATGCATAATCTGCCAAAGTATGCATATTTATGCATGTTTATTGCTAAAGTCATGTGGCCAAATTTAAAATGTAAGAACAATACAGTACAGGCCAAAAGTTTGGACACACCTTCTCATTCAATGCGTTTCCTTTTTATTTTCATTTATTTACATTGTAGATTCTCACTAAAGGCATCAAAACTATGAATGAACACATATGGAATTATGTACTGTACACATGAGGACTTTCCCGATGTTTTTGTCAGTTTTTCCAACGTTTTTGTCAATTTTTGTTGTCACTTTTCCCAATGTTCTTGTCGATTTTTTTCAACGTTTGTCATTTTTTTGTCACTTTCCCGTTGTTTTTCCTCACTTTTCCCAATGTTTGTCACTTTTCCCGAAGTTTTTGTAAATGTTTTCAACATTTTTTTAATTTTTTTTGTCACTTTCCCGATGTTTTAGTCACTTTTATCAATGTTTGTCAATTTGTTGGATTTTTTTTGTCACTTTTCCCAATGTTTGTCGATTTTCCTGATGTTTTTGTGACTTTTTTTTCGACATTTGTTAATTTTTTGTGCTTTTTACTTTTTTTCTTTTCTTCAAATGCTATAAAATTGAATAAAACACCCACATTCAATGAAAGTAGTGAAGTGATCATTTATTTAACTTTTGACAATTTGGTCAAATTGTCAAGCGCACGGAGACCCTGCACAGATCAGGCCAAGTGCGTGACAAAGCCCACCTGTGAAGGTAAAACCATTTCAGGTGACTACCTCATGAAGCTCATTGAGAGAACACCAAGGGTTTGCAGAGTTATCAAAAAAGCAAAGGGTGGCTACTTTGAAGAATCTAAAATATAAGACATGTTTTCAGTTATTTCACACTTTTTTGTTAAGTACATAATTCCATATGTGTTCATTCATAGTTTTGATGCCTTCAGTGAGAATCTACAATGTAAATAGTCATGAAAATAAAAAGGAAACGCATTGAATGAGAAGGTGTGTCCAAACTTTTGGCCTGTACTGTATGTATCTTAGCAGAAAGTTGAAGAATGTTGCGTTTACTTCACACAAAATCAGCCATTTTCCCCTGTTGCCATGGGAACGTTATGAAGTGACGTAGTTACGCGACGTGAACATCATCGAAAAGGTGTTGGGGGAATCACTTTTTTCTCTTTTTCATCAAACTGCAGTTTTTGCAAGTTCCCGCAATTTCATTGCATAAATATCCCGCATATTCCATATCGCATTTTTTGAAGAAAACGTGCCACATAATCAAGGAATTTTGCCCACAACAATCACACAAAAACTCTACATTTTTCTGGAAGGAGTGAAATTAGCTTTGTAGCAACTCATTTATCAACGGCTCAAATGTCACGGACGTTCATTAATATCAAAAAGTTACGCACTAAAGCTTTTACCTACTGTAAAGAATTTTTTTCTCCATCACAGCGAGACACGTCTGATTACAATTTGATTGTAATTTATTTGCAGCAAAGCACATCTTTATATTAAATGTTACGCCACTGCATTAACGCGCACACTAGGTACACTGTAAGAAAACAATCCGTAGAAAAACAGATAATGTCCTGACAGAAGAATACCAGTACCTTTTCTGTTAAGTTTAAGGACATTTATGAAAATCCAAAAATGGAAAGTTTCTTAAGTTTATTTTTGTCACTTTAAAAAAAAAGTTTTTGTCACTTTCTTTTCAACATTGTTGTCAGTTTTTTTTATTTTTATTTTTGTTGCTTTTTTGTCACTTTTTAAAAAGTTTCTGATGCTTTTTTGGGACTTCTTTGCTACGTTTTCGTAACGTTTGTCTCTTTTTCTCACTTTTTTTCAACGTTTTTGGAGCATTCCTCAAAGTTTGGTTGTCAAAAGTGACGTTACGAAAATGTTGCAAAAAAGTCCCAAAAAAGCGACAAAAACTTTTTAAAAAGCGACAAAATTAAAAAAAAAAAAACAAAAAAAAGATATCTGGCGTATTAAGTCTAAGGTGATGGTGCTCTACTGGAATACAGTGGATGGCTCTCTTGAAGTTCTTACCCCAAGTGAAGGAGTTCAAGTGTCTCAATATCTCAAGATTGAAGACAAATAATGCAAACTCTGTAGAGAAAACTGATGCTGAAGAGAGAGACCAGCTGCACTTTGAATCTCTCTTTAGGCCACACACTGTTGTGGTGGTGAGCCAAAGAATGAGATAATACAAGCAGCCAAAAGGATTTCATTTAGCGGAGTGTTAACTGCATCCTGGACAAATGTTAAAAGCAGGAAAAGATTTTGTTCTTTGACTTTGCTTGTTTAACAGTCAGTCTGACACTGCAAACCTTCAGCTAATGTGATTCAAGTAAAGTCAACTTAAAAAAAAACACCTTCTACTGAATGTATTTTAAAAATTCAACAGAAGATTGTT
Organism: Perca schrenkii; assembly: GCA_025617405.1. Classification (NCBI taxonomy): domain Eukaryota; kingdom Metazoa; phylum Chordata; class Actinopteri; order Perciformes; family Percidae; genus Perca; species Perca schrenkii. The sequence goes on from CM046800.1 coordinate 172,346, forward strand.
GCAGTGAAAAAAACTTCTGAGGGACTTTTCCGAACTTTGGGATGAAATCTAAATCTTCCAAGTATGGAAAGACACACACACACACACACTCTTCGCTGTCCCCTCCATCAGTGGGCATCCAGGTGAGTCGGTACATCACCACATCAGAGGCTGGGTGCTGCCATGACACCCTGAAGCTGTCTGTGGAGATGTCACTGCTCTTCAGATCTGGCGGATCGGGGACTGTTTCTATGCACACACACACACACACACACACACACACACACACACACACACACACACACACACACACACACACACACACACACACACACACACACACACACACACACACACACACACACACACGTATGGTTACTATGGTAACAATAAACCCAAAAGCTTATGTTGTGTCTGTCTGTGTCTAAAACGTTGGATAAGGTAGATTTGCTGCACCTAAACCTTATAATGGCGGGTAAAACAAAGTAGCTCCTACTTGTGGTGAAGCTGTCAGTCGTGGCCTCAGCTTGGCCCTCGTCGTAGATGGCAAAGACCCCGACTGTGTACTCCGTCAGCGAGGTCAGGTTTTTTAGCAACCAGGTTGTCACAAGGCCGACATCCACCTGCAGACACAGGACCAGATAAAAACCATGACGTGGATTTTAATCTATCCTCAGTGGTTTGGTTCGTCCAAAGTGTGCAGCCTGGATGGTGTCCAGATGTTCTGGGCCGTCACGGTGAAGAAAAACTCAGTTGGCATGGGAGCTTGGATTAACCCTGGACTCTGTCTCAACCCCTCAAAGTCTCGGTTTTGTCTCGGCTCTCAACCTCTAAAAGTCTCGGCTCTCAACCCCTCAAAGTCTCGTCTCAACCCCTCAAAGTCTCCGTCTTGTCTTCGTCTCAACCCCTCAAAGTCTCCGTCTTGTCTCGGCTCTTAACTCCTCAAAGTCTCGGTCTCAACCCCTCAAAGCCTCAGTCTTATCTCGGCTCTTAACCCCTCAAAGTCTCGGCTCTTAACCCCTCAAAGTCTCGGCTCTTAACCCCTCAAAGTCTCGGTTTCAACCCCTCAAAGTCTCGGTTTCAACCCCTCAAAGTCTCGGTTTCAACCCCTCAAAGTCTCGGTCTTGTCTCGGCTCTCAACCCCTCAAAGTCTCGGTCTTGTCTTGGTCTCAACCCCTCAAAGTCTCGTTCTCAACCCCTCAAAGTCTCGGTCTTGTCTTGGTCTCAACCCCTCAAAGTCTCGGTCTCAACCCCTCAAAGTCTCGGTCTTGTCTCCGTCTCAACCCCTCAAAGTCTCGGTCTTGTCTCCGTCTCAACCCCTCAAAGTCTCGGTTTCAACCCCTCAAAGTCTTTGTCTTGTCTCGGTCTCAACTCCTTAAAGTCTCGATCTTAACCCCTCAAAGTCTCGGTCTTGTCTTCATCTCAACCCCTCAAAGTCTCGGTCTTAGCTCGGCTCTTAACCCCTCAAAGTCTCGGTCTCAACCCCTCAAAGCCTCGGTCTTATCTCGGCTCTTAACCCCTCAAAGTCTCGGCTCTTAACCCCTCAAAGTCTCGGTTTCAACCCCTCAAAGTCTCGGTCTCAACCCCTCAAAGTCTCGGTCTTGTCTCGGCTCTCAACCCCTCAAAGTCTCGGTCTCAACCCCTCAAAGTCTCGGTCTTGTCTTGGTCTCAACCCCTCAAAGTCTCGGTTTTGTCATGGTCTCAACCCCTCAAAGTCTCTGTTTCAACCCCTCAAAGTCTTGGTCTTGTCTCGGTCTCAACCCCTCAAAGTTTTCGTTTCAACCCCTCAAAGTATCGGTCTTGTCTCGGTCTCGATAAACTCTGCTCTTTGTCTCGGTTTAGATAGTCTTGACTACGACGCTGCCCCTGTCTGAGACTTTGATTTGTTTCTGAACCTTGATCTCCGCAATGATCCTCTCACCTCATTGGTCTGGACTCCGTTGGTCTTGACGTACATGATGCGGTAGCCTTTGGCCTTCCTGGAGGCAGAGTCCCATGTGAGCCGGGCGGAGCTGTGGTCCACGTCTGAGAAACGCAGGTTCCTCGCCGGGGTCAGCGGTACTGAGGCGGGAAGAGATTAGACCAAAAGCAACTGTTAGGACACGTAGTAAACTTCCATATCGATGCTGAAGAACTGCATCTATATTTCAGTTTTACTGCACTCTGCTCTAAAAGTGTGGAAACCCTGGAAGGTGACGAAGGTCACCTGAACACAGCACACTTGTTTACCAGCCGCTCTATGTTTGGTGCTGCTCCAACACTGGATTCATCAGTTTGTAGGTTTGTGTTAATGATTATTGTTTTAAAGCACATGTGTCAAATTCAAGGCTACAGATTTAGATCCGGCCCGTATATCAGTTTGGGATCACAATAAATTTTGGCCCGCCTAGTTGTGCGCCAAACCAAAAACACAGGAAAGTGTTTTTTTTAAACGGCATTACCTGACGTTCAAAGTAGAATATGGCAGATTTGCCAACTCTGAGACTCAGAAATTCCCCCACAAGCAGAGAGTTTTCATATTCAGGCTGTGAAACAGGTTGTTGTTAAAAAAAAAAGGTAGCATTGTTTTGCTTGATTTGGTAAATTCTATGGCTAAGGAACTCTTTTGATGACTTTTGTCAACAGAAATGCGACAAAAAGCGTACAAAAATGTCGGAAAAAGCAACAAATTTACAAAAAGGTGACAAACGTCTGAGAAAGCCACAAAAAATTCGCAACAGAAACAGCAAAAATTAGGAAAAAAAAGCCACCAAAATGTTTTTAAAAAAGTGACACGCGGTAACAAAAGCACGTCAATAAACGCTACATGTCTGGCCCTTGGTGTGATTCTCTTTTTCCAGTGTGGCCCTCTGGGAAACTGAGTTTCCCACCCCTGTTTTAAAGGGTTAGGAACTAACAAAACAAACTAACCGATGGAGCCACGGTAGACCAGCAAGTCCCGCGTTCTGCGAGGTAAAATAACAGTTTTCGAAGACATTTTGGATGGTGCAACAAAGCAGGACTGCTTGGTTCTTTCGCAGAATGATTGTAAAGATTTAGAAAGAATATGTTTACGGCATTTCCTCTCTAATTCGGACGTTTTGGGACCGATTGGTGGGGTTGCTGTGGACGAAGTACTAGGGGTGGGAATCTCTTGGCGCCTCACGATTCGATTCCGATTCAGAGGCCAACGATTCGATTATAAACCGATTATCAATGCATCTCGATGCAACAACTTTTTTTATGTACAATTTCATGCGTGATTTTTTAAAATATACATATACAGTAAATCAGAGTTTGCTACTCAGAATTTGCTAATAACTTCCTAGACAAAGCAGCCAGACAAAGCTTAGATTTTGACATATATTTGTCAAAAATATGAGATTTTTTTTTGTTTTCTGATTATTAACTCATCTGAATCGAGCATTGAATCATTCTAGAGAGAATCGCGATGCATCTAAGACTTGATTATGTTTCCCACCCCTACGAAGTACACACAGAGATACACTGGTAAGAGCCAATGAGGTTTGACCAGCTAATTTAAATAGGTCACGTGACTGTATTAATTAATTAAATACTGTATGAGGCGTTTTCTTTAGCGGGGAGCAAATGTTCCACCAAAACAAGTTCCTTCCCGAGACTATTTTGCAGAGCCACTGTCGCTAAGGTCCAGGGGCTTAGCGCTGCACATAATGCATCTGTGGTGTAGCCAGAACCTTTGAACCGGTGAAATATCCCTTTAATCTGATGATAGAAAACAGCAGCACAGCACAAACACTGGCTGCCAAAGAGCTGCAGTTATAAAGGGGGTCAGAGTTGAGTTGAGTTAGGACTTTGTAAGTGGTTTCACACACACTCACACTTACATTCATGGGGGTCTGAACCACGTTATTGGACTTCTCAATTTTAATTATAAAGTGGACAGCCCCCTTTACTACATCCATCAGTCTCCCTCAGGCTCTGCCTCGACTTCCTTCCCAATCCTCTGAAAGGTATTGCAAAGGTCTAAAAAAGCCTCTTACCCTCTCTTCTGATTTACTCTCGGAAACTGGGGGATTACTGATCGGTTTTCTTTTTTCTTTTATCCTGAGCGTACTCGCCATTGCTTCACCTCAATTATATCCGTGGTCGGAATAAAGACAAAGCAGTAGAGAGAGAGAGAGAGCAAGAAAGAGATAGCGAGAGAGACAGAGCATCTGTTATTATAGTAGCTCGAGCCAGGGTCAGCACAGGAATGAGGAGGATGGGAAATTAAAAAGTTTAGAGATAGGTAAGTCTCCAAAGTTTCTAAATGTATGCGTCCACATAAAAAAAAAAAATCCACTAAATTAAACTGCCCATTCAGGAACTGTTCTAAAAATGTTTAAGAAGCTATTCCAATGTGCAAAAACAAGATCTTTGGTTGTTTTTTTTAAAGAACGACAAAGACGAATGTTTCATTCTTTAATTAAGCATGGACGAATGCAGTGTTCCAGACCACAGAGTCAGTGTCCCCAGTTTAAAAAAGCCACCGAGCCAATCAGAGCTTTAGGCTGTTAGCAAGGGCGTAGCAGACAGGAGGGCACCCTCTGTCCCCCACACTTACAACAGGTCTGAGTTGATTTGAACGCACCATAAGTGGGCGAGTGTGCATGTTACTCAGGGTGCTTATGCGGCACGTTTTCTTAAAAAATGCGATGGAATATGCGAGATATATATGCGATGAAATTGCGGGAAATTGCAAAAACAAAGAAGAAACAACCCCCAACACCCAGCTTTTCGATGATGTTCACGTCGCGTAATTATGTCACTTCATGACGTTCCCATGGCAACAGGGGAAAATGGCTGCTCTTGTGTGAAGTAAACGCAACATTTTTCAACTTTCTGCTAAGATATATTATGGGACCTTTTTTTTGCAACAAAAATGCGGGGATTATGAAATCATGCAGGCCTCTGCATATTTTTGCGTGGAAATCGACAATTTATGCGGCGTATTTTAAAAAATGCGCCACCCCGCATAAATATGCAGACTTTATGTGATTGCATAATCGCGTTTTTCTGGAGGGACTGACATACAGTGTGTTTGCATATGCATGCATACACTAACCTACATATATACACGCCTACATATACCCATAAGGGTGAATGATGGATTAAAAATGATGGCTTAAAAATGATTTGACCATTAGACTGTCTAAAAGTGGATACATTTCTCCATTTAGTATGCTCTTATGATCTGCTGTAAACAACACATAACTGCTTGTCGTTATCAGAGCCAATATGAAGTCTGATTTTGCAAAAAGAGCCATCATGCTGCGTTTTACTTTTTCGTGCCGAGGCCCTTTTTGAGGTGGCCTCTTTTCACCGCAGCCATCATTAAAGCTCATTTTCTCTCAACAGTGGACAGAAAGCAAACAAACCAGTTGAATAACTGGATGAAATGAGGGACGAGTCTGAAGGCAGAGAGAGACGGGGGCTGAGTCGTTACAAACAAACACGCTGAGTGAAGAGCACATCAGACACTAAATGTCCCGCACTTCAGAAAAAACGGGGGGAAAACATCGGGACCACCGGCTGATGATGAATGCAGCGCAGACAACCACAAACATAAACTAAAAAAAACTAATTTAGTTTTCAATAAATTAGGGCTGCCACCTCTTAGTCGATTAGTCGACTAATCAGTCGTTTTGGTCTTAGTCGACTGAGATTTCTTTAGTCGATTAGTCATTTTTTTATGCTTATTCATGCTTAATTACTTATTTCCAAGAAACTTCTGAGCACATTTATGGTAAACACAAGATTTAAAGTGGTGCTTTTGCAGGATTAATTGTGGAGAAACTCAGTTTTACAGATGGTTAATTAACTACATTTATATTGTGCTTTTCTAGTCTTAACCACCTCTCAAAGCGCACAGCCCTGTCAATTAAATCAACTAATCGATTAGTCGACTAAATCCTATAAGTGTTAGTCGACTAAGAATTTCTTTATTTGAGGACAGCCCTACAATAAATGTCCTAATGCTGATGGAATACAAAAACGTCAGGAAACCCCTTCTTCACTCTAGGCGTAATCACTGCAAAAGCAGATTTGACTGTCAGGAGCAACTCATGTGGAGATTTTCTTGCACTTAATGAAGGAAAGATTAAAACACACATCAGCAGAAAATGAACGCTTAACATAATCGATGACTGAACGCACGAGCCATGTCAGGATGGAGGTGTGAGTGAAGCCCTGTTTGCAGAGATGAAGGAAATGAAAAGTAATTTAAGAGAGACCTCAACTCGCCCCTTGCATTCAAAGCCCTGCGCGCATCATAAAAGACAAAAACAGGCCCTGTCTTAAAGCCACAGGCCACGGACCTTAAAGGAGACTTTAGGAAAACGTTAATTAGTGGGCACGGTGGGGGAAACAGGGGAGGAAGGGAGGGGAGGAAGCACAGATCTTCAGAGGCGCAAAATATAGCACAAGGAGGCCTGGCGCCACACAGGCATTTTGGCAGTGGTGGAATGTAACTAAGTACTGAGTAATTTACTCCAAAGTCCAAATGTTTCAGGTTCTTTACTTTTTGTTATGCCACTTTCTACTTCTACTCCGCTACATTTCAGAGAAAAATATTGGACTTTTTACTCCGCTACATTCATCTGTTCCAGCTTTAGTTACTAGTTACTTTAGTTACTCCACTACATTCATCTGTTACAGCTTTAGTTACTAGTTACTTTAGTTACTCCACTACATTCATCTGTTACAGCTTTAGTTACTAGTTACTTTAGTTACTCCACTACATTCATCTGTTACAGCTTTAGTTACTAGTTACTTTAGTTACTCCGCTACATTCATCTGTTACAGCTTTAGTTACTAGTTACTTTAGTTACTCCGCTACATTCATCTGTTCCAGCTTTAGTTACTAGTTACTTTAGTTACTCCACTACATTCATCTGTTCCAGCTTTAGTTACTAGTTACTTTAGTTACTCCACTACATTCATCTGTTACAGCTTTAGTTACTAGTTACTTTAGTTACTCCACTACATTCATCTGTTACAGCTTTAGTTACTAGTTACTTTAGTTACTCCACTACATTCATCTGTTACAGCTTTAGTTACTAGTTACTTTAGTTACTCCACTACATTCATCTGTTACAGCTTTAGTTACTAGTTACTTTAGTTACTCCACTACATTCATCTGTTACAGCTTTAGTTACTAGTTACTTTAGTTACTCCACTACATTCATCTGTTACAGCTTTAGTTACTAGTTACTTTAGTTACTCCACTACATTCATCTGTTCCAGCTTTAGTTACTAGTTACTTTAGTTACTCCGCTACATTCATCTGTTACAGCTTTAGTTACTAGTAACTTTAGTTACTAGTTACTTTAGTTACTCCGCTACATTCATTTGTTACAGCTTTAGTTACTAGTTACTTTAGTTACTCCGCTACATTCATCTGTTACAGCTTTAGTTACTAGTTACTTTAGTTACTAGTTACTTTAGTTACTAGTTACTTTACACATTAAGATTCCTGCACACAGAACACATGTAGTTTATAAAATCTGTTGTGTGATTCTAAGTAAACTAGCCGACAATATAACGGACTACAAGTCTACAGCTGAGATCTTTAAACACACAGTTTAAGGAACATTTTCACTGCAGGACTTTTACTTGTAACAGAGTAATTTTACAGTCTGGTATTAGTACTTTTACTGCAGTAATTTGGCTCCGCTGGTTGCCAGATTTGTCGGGGCTGAAAAGGTGCCCGGGACGTAACTTGAAGCTGCTGCAGCTGTCCTCGGAAAGCCGAGGAACTGCCGGCAAAACACTTTTGCAAAATGAACTGCGGCGGCTCGATGTGAGTGATTAGAAGAGCGGTGAAGAGAGGGAGCGCTGATGGGAGGAATCAGCTGCTTCCTCTTCCTCGGGTTCAATGACTCTCCAGATCTTTTTCAAAAAAGAAAAAAAAAAAAACAGCCTGAACTTCACAGTGAGGTTTCTAAAAAGTGCTCCCAAACAAACTTTTGGGAGATGTGTGGTTTCTTTCCTACGGAGCATCAGACAGCTGACAGTAAATCTAAACGCGCTGTGGTAAATCAGATAATGTGCAGCGAGTGGTGAGTCCAAGAGGGTCATAAAATCAGTCGGAAAGTTAATGAAATTGAATTTCATCAACAGTCAGTAAAAGCTGATTGATGGTTTCCCAGTTATATTCAAATTTACTGTAAGAGAGAGAGAGAGTGTGTGTGTGTGTGTCTGTGTGTGTGTGTGTGTGTGTGTGTGTGTGTGTAACTTTGTACTTTTATCTCTGTGAGAACCAGTTTGACTTTAAGTACAGGCCAAAAGTTTGGACACACCTTCTCATTCAATGCGTTTCCTTTTTATTTTCATGACTATTTACATTGTAGATTCTCACTGAAGGCATCAAAACTATGAATGAACACATATGGAATTATGTACTTAACAAAAAAGTGTGAAATAACTGAAAACATGTCTTATATTTTAGATTCTTCAAAGTAGCCACCCTTTGCTTTTTTTGATAACTCTGCAAACCCTTGGTGTTCTCTCAATGAGCTTCATGAGGTAGTCACCTGAAATGGTTTTACCTTCACAGGTGTGCTTTGTCAGGGTTAGTTAGTGAAAGTTTTTCCATTATTAATAAATTAAAAAAATGTGGGGCCCCCGGGATTTCACAGACCATTTTGGCGGCTTGTTCAGAATACGATCTCTTACTTTACGACAAATAGTTGACCAAAGCGCGTTTCTGAAAACAATTTTAAAGCGAGAAATAGGCTGTGCAGTTGCTGAATCTGTATTTATTTCAGATCGACAAAGGTCAGTTTTAAAAGACTTTCGTGAGTTTTTGAGAGGCTGCGCATAGGAGTGTAAATGAGTGTGAATGTTTATCTGATGAGCAGGTGGCACCTTGTACGGCAGCCTCGGCCACAGCGTATGAACGTGTGTAAATGGTTCCTGTACCATGTTATTGGTACTTTGAGTAGTCGCTAAGACTAGAGAAGCTCTAGGCTGTATAAAAACTCTCCATTTACATTCACCGAATCGCCACCGATGAACTCACGCGTGATCTGTGGTGTGATAAATTGGCTCGATAGCGCCCCGTGCTAATTTTCAAATAAGTAGCCTCTGTACACGTATGAAATTTGGTAGGCATCTGTATCATGTCCAGACTTAAAAAAAGCCTCTTGGACCCATACCGTAATTGCAACAGGAAGTCGGCAATTTTGAATGTACTTTGCATTTTTGAGACTGTTTTGACCATTTGCAGGCGTTGCACTTTCATTTGAGGGAATACGTTTTTTATGTTCTGTTGATGGATTTATCAGTTTACTGACAGATCACCTCAGCATTGTGTGTGTGTGTGTATGTGTGTGTGTGTTTGTCTCACATGTGGTCTGCTGGCTGGTCATGGGGTCGCTGGCCTCCTCTCCGTACAAGGCGTAAACCGTCACTGTGTACTCTGTGGCCGGAGTCAATCCCTCGAGCTCCACCTCATTTACAGAGTCCTCCACCTTCACCTGAACACACACACACACACACACACACACACACACACACACAAACTTTATTCATATATAGCACTTCATACAATACCCATCGATAAAACTGGGCTGAACTGAGCTCAGGAAACGCCATCATAAGCGAGGGAACACCAAAGGCAATACACTTATAACCAAAACATCCTTAAATATATAAATAAATACAATTTAAAAAAAGAAGCTCTAAACAGTGACTAATGAGCACATAAACTGTAGATTGTTAAAAACAATCCATAAAATACAGACACATTAATAAGTAGAATAAAAACAATTCAAAACAATTATTAAAAAAAAACTACAGATAAAGAACACACACACACACACACAGACGGACGGACACACACACACACACAGGTATGTGCCTTTAGCAGAAAGAGGATCCGGTGTCTTTCTCTCTCCACAATCTCATCTCGTCTCTCCTCCATCTGTCCATTTATCTATCACACCATCTAACCCTCCATCGATCCACAGTCCTGTCCAGACAGGCAGAGAAGCAAGCTTGTGATTACATAAGATGATTTCCTGAATGTGGCTGGGCTCTTTCTGTCAAGGACTTAGAGAAATGGTGGACCCGAAAATGCAGATATGACAGGACTGCGCTGAGTTTGAAGATTAAATATATAAAAAAGGGTTACAACAGAAAAGAGTCCTGAAGTAAGCAGGCGAAAGTATTTTCAAAAGATTGATTGATTGATTTTATTTGACCACTTAAATATAAAAACATATATGAAACAGCACTCTGCGTCATACATTAAAAATACATAAATAGTCAGGGATGACACAATAAAGCCCAAAGACTTATTTCCATTGTGGTCCCTATAAGGGCAAGGGGAGAGGACAAGTAATCACATTAATCATTCAACATACATTAATCAATTTCATCCATATTATACAGACAATTTAACAATAAAAATAAACTATGATATAATAATGACTACAATTGGCACCTAAGCCATACTTTCAAACCCTGTTTAAAACTGCCAATGCTTTGGACTGTCTTAAGTGTACCAGGTAACCGGCTCCAAAGGGTAGCTCCAACATAAAGAAAGGACTGTTTGCCCAGGTTAGTCTTAGCTCTTGGAGGTACAAAATCTGTTGAGCTACCCCTAGTGGAATACCTGTGAACTTCATTTGCTCTCTTAAAATACTTTCTAAAATATTTGGGAACATCTCCATGAACAATTTTATGTAAACGCACGCTGAGGAAGCCAAAAGACCGGGAATAGCAATACTGGAACACCGAGACAAACGGGGGTAGAAATACACACACACAATAATCTGACAACAGACAAAGACAAAGACAACCCAGAGACTAAAACACACAAGGTGACGAGGGTGAAACCAGGGAACAGGTGACACGAGGGCTCAGGAACAGGTGGGAGAATCACAAAGACATGGGAGAAAAACAGACTACAAAATAAAACCGGAAACTGAAGGATAAAACATACACAAGGATGAAAACACGGTAAAACGCAACAGAGAGCACAAAAGGACAGTAAACAAGGAAACAGGGAATAATTTAACACAATAAAACAGGAAAAACTATAAGAGATAACAACTTTTCCTCTTACTTTTAGCGGGTGGGACCTCAAAACTACATTAAGGCTGCAACTAACAATTATTTTCATTGTTGATTCATCTGTCGATTATTTTATGGATGAATGGATCAGTTGTTTGGTCTATAAAATGTCAATCGGGGGGTATGATGCCATCAACAGGCGATCAACTTTAACAGACCGTTACCTTGAATAAATTACAAATTTCTCCGGGTTGGAATATTTGGGATAATGTGAGTAACGCAACTCAACATTTAGAACGTAGATCTTATCGTTTTTAGACATTTTAATGTGGAAAAAGGATATATTTTATACTTGGCTCGTCATGGTTTTTGTGTGCATCCTTGTCCCTGAAATGCTTGTTACTAACCTAGCTCTGGGGACGTTTTACTCCCTGGAGTCCTGTATTCCAATATTATTCCCAATATTCGCCCAGAATATTGCCTTGGATTAGGGTGGCACCAAGATCTGGGTCTTGGGTGCAGCTGTCGCTGTGGTCCTGCTACACCCTGCTACGCTCTGCGATTCCCTGCAATGTCCAGCACACTACATCCTGTAACGCCCGGCTATGACATGAACTACAACGAGTAGTTGTAGTCACTGTTCTATTATCTTTAATTTGACTATTATTTGCCACTGTTCATCACACCCCAACCAGCCCCATCAGACACCACCTACCAAGAGTCTGGGTCTGCCGAGGTTTCTTCATAAAAGGGAGTTTCTCCTCGCCACTGTCGCAACAGCCACTGCTAATTAGGGCTGTCCTCGACTAAAGAAATTCTTAGTCGACTAACACTTATAGGATTTAGTCGACTAATGGATTAGTTGATTTAATTGACAGAGCTGTGCGCTTTGAGAGGTGGTTAAGACTAGAAAAGCACAATATAAATGTAGTTAATTAACCATCTGTAAAACTGAGTTTCTTCACAGTTAATCCTGCAAAAGCACCACTTTAAATCTTGTGTTTACCATAAATGTGCTCAGAAGTTTCTTGGAAATGAGTAATTAAGCATGAATAAGCATAAAAAATGACTAATCGACTAAAGAAATCTTAGTCGACTAAGACCAAAACGACAGATTAGTCGACTAATCGACTGAGAGGTGGCAGCCCTACTGCTAATGCTTGCTCTTGGAGGAATTAGTGTAATTGTTGGGGCTTTGTAAATTATAGAGTGTGGTCTAGACCTACTCTATCTGTAAAGTGTCTCGAGATAACTCTTGTTATGGTTTGATACTATGAATAAAATTGAATTGCATTGAGATGGGAGTGAGAATCTGTTGAAAGCTCGTAAAAATACGGACGCTTTGGACAGTGGCTGTCAGCGTGTTTAGATATGACGATAAAGGAGACTTTTAGCGTCAATAACAACGACAAAGGCGCCTGACCAAGCGTCCGTATTTTACGAGACGGGAGGGAGAATCTGTTGGTTTCTCATGGTTGAGTTTTGTAATGCAGATGTAAAAAGGATTTCTAACTGGCCAGCGTCTAATGCCAGATCAGAGGTTGGCTCTGGATGATTAACTCCACTATAACACAGCTGCTAACACACACACACACACACACACACACACACACACTACATGTATGTGTATGTGACAAATAAAAAAAGTAGTACAATGGCCGCAGACCCAGAACTTTAGCATCTTTCACCTTCTGCCAAACCTAAAACGGATGTTATGAAAAAAAAAATAATAATCTGGCAGAATGGAGGCACTGACAAATGTTTGTCCATCTGGCTCTTCTTGTCTGCTCCGTCCATGAATAAATTGGTTTCCTTCTGGAGCCCGAGATATTAGATGTGCTGCCAAATTTTAAGACCCATACTTCCTAACTGATGCAGAATTTTAGACAGCTAGAGATCTGGGTGCTGACTCAAAAAAGACATGAAGCCTTCCATGTTCTGGAGTTGCTCTGTCGCAGATAGATAGATAGATAGATAGATAGATAGATAAATAGATAGATAGATAGATAGATAGATAGATAGATAGATAGATAGATAGATAGATAGATAGATAGATAGATAGATAGATAGATAGATAGATAGATAGATAGATAGATAGACTATTAATCCCAAAATAGGAACTTTCTCGGTTACAGCAGCAAGTTACAAGGACATACACACATACGGAAAATACAATAAATTTACTAGAAATAATAAATAAGATGAAAAATAAGATAAAAATGCCAGAACTACTGGGAAAAAAAAATCATTGGAGTAGATTTTCTATTTTTGGCCCAGTTTTGCTCTCTTGTACTGTGGATGTTTTGGAATCTAACAGAAAGGCTGAATGTTGGCTTGGCCCTGGAGCTGGTGAGCCTTTATCATATGCGGAAACAAACACACAATCAATCAAAGGTGGCTCGCTGCGGCCAAATTGAACTAAAAGGGTTTGTAATAGTCTAGTTTCAGTGGAGAGTGTAAATGCCCCGTGATGGTCTGAATATGGTTTCAGACCGCAGACTGAAAACAGTATGACTTTAGCAACGGGGAAAATCATCTTTAATATCAAGACGATTCACGATTTCCCTGCTTGCCTGCATTTCTGTCAGTTACAGAAGTGTGGGGTTCAATTCATCGTGCGCAGATAAAAACCAGGCAGGTGCACGGGAAATGAGTGCACAGAACCTTGTGCACCTGACCTTTGATTGGCTGTTAGGTTTGATCACTGACACGGACAGACAGCTGCTTGAGAGAACAACCATTTTCATGGGGCCACGAAGCAAGTAAGTCTTTCAGAGATCCTATTTTAATAATGCTTGAAGGTATTGATTTAGTTTACTGTGCGCACTATAATAATCTGTAATAGCTAGATATATTTTAGGTCCAATTGAAAGCACCATTAAAGGTGCCGTAGGTAGGATTGCGAAGAGCCAGTTTCAGCAAATATGACAGAAAGTTAGTTTTATAAGGCTGCTCAGTCAGTGTGCAGTGTGAGAGGGGGAGTGGCCAGCGGCTAAGGCAAAAGCCAATGTGTGCTTCTTTTACCGATATATATTCGACGATATATTTTGCATTTCTAATCCAAACAACGTCAAACTTGGCACCGCACTTACTCGTGCCCGTAGCAAGACACCCGTCAAGTTTGAAATCCATCGGACTAACGGTTCAAGAGATATGCGCATAACACACACACAGACAGACGGACAGACCATCCTGCAATTTATATAGATACCAAGACCTTCATTTATGTGTACTTATTATGTAAATGTATGTGTTGGCTTGAGGACAGGCATTTCCTCTCTGACAGGAAGTTCACTCTGTGACACACACTTTGCTGTTGGCAGGAAAATCCGTTTTCGGGACACGGGTATTCAAAGCCAATTTTAGCCGAAACACTAACATCTCCCTGTTGCTGTTCACATCTTTCAAATTTCTCTCTCTTTTGGGTTTAGTCTGTTGGCTGATTGGCGCCCACTGTTGCTCCTCTGAACTAGTGTGGAAGAAAGCACTTTTTTCTGAGTCAAACTGGACTGGATTGGGCTCTTTCTTTGGCCTAGATGAGTCTCCACATGGCCCGCCAGTGGACGCCACACGAGCCAGCCAAGCCCGGGCTCGGACAGTGGTCCCTCAGAGCCAGACTCGTCCTCACCGCTGGAACACATCCATCCCGATTCTGAATTCCTTCCTTTATTGCTTTCTGCCTGAAGGGGAACGTGACGGCAGGCGTAATGAGGTCTAATGGGATAGGGATGCAGACGACTGGCTGTGCCCTTCACATCGCTGCTCCGTCTAATCTTCCTTCACTGCTCAAGCGGATCTCTTTTTCCTACGGTTGTTTTTTTGGGGGGGGGCTTGTGCACCATAGAGAGGCTAAAAGGTTACTCATGCTGTTTACTATGCAGCCTTGAGAAGCTGTGGCTCAACTGTTTTTCTCTTTAATTATTTGACTTTTACACCAGATGATGTTCTTTTGCTTATTGGCCAACTCGATCAATCAAACTCGATCAATTTTAACGCTCCACCAATGGCTTCTCATCTTTCTCAGGGCACTCTCACACCTACAGTTTGTTGGAATTTTGTCAAACGCACCAAACGTTGTAAAACAAATGTCACATGGACCAAGCGGTCGCTTGTTTATTGGACAGAATATCCGAGTTAAACTCGCAACACTGGTCTTAGAAATAATAGAGCAACGCCAAATTTATACAGCTTGGGTTTTCTGGTTTTGCTTTAGTGTTTTTTAATATTTTAGAAGAAGACAAACAATGTGATCAGCTGACAGACGGCGAGTGAAGGAGAGAGATGATGATGATGACGTCACACAGACGATGAGCAAGGTGTGCTACGAACAGCTTTTGGATCTGAAAGTTTCCATCCCTTTGATCGTAGAAAAGTCTATAAATTGTGTGCAGGTTGTTTTTGGGTCATATTAGATTCTCACCTAAAGTGAACCGAACTTTAGTTCACTTGGAATCAAACAGAGGCTACATTTACACCTCTACCTTGTGGTTTTTTAGCAGACTTTTTGAGCCAAAAAATCGATCAAAGTCCACACACATGGGTTTTTAGCTTCAGTAGAAGAACTAATCTCAGTTTAAACTAACACGGCCGAACCTCATATCTCATCAACAGTATACTGGGTATAAAAAGGAGGCAGCGTGGAGACTCGGCCCGTTGCTGCCGTTAGTAGCTAAGTCTCAGAGAACGAGACGTTGTGACCGATAACACCCAATCAGGCGGCGAAACGGCGGCGTCATTGTCGGTGTTGTCAAAGGTCTCCGTTGAGACTGCAACACCACCCCGCAAACCAAAACGGGTCGGAAGTGTTTCCAAATGTCTCCGGTTTAGGGGCTCGGAAACGCCAGAGCAGGGGGAATGAGAGGGAGAAACACCGGAGCAGGGGGAATGAGAGGGAGAAACACCAGAGCAGCGGGAATGAGAGGGAGAAACACCAGAGAATGGGGAATGAGATGGAGAAACACCGGAGCAGGGGGAATGAGAGGGGGACATTTTTATTTGTTTATTTATTTGATTAGCACATTAATGAACATTTCTGTAAATGCGCCAGTGTTAGCCAGTTGGCTTATTTTCAACAGTAGTCCTAGCATTGCATGTCTTTATGGTGGGAAGAAACCCACGCAAACACAGGGAGAACATTAGGGCTGTCAACGAATATTCTAAATTCGAATATATATTCAAATAATTTTTAAAAAACGAATTTCGAAGGTGAAAATTAATATTCAAATTAGCAGTGGTAGCAGAGGCTGTCTGCCTGTCTGCTTTGCTAGCGCGCCTGAAAGCCATTACATACTGGACGCAGCCCAGCTGGCGCATACAAATGTGACATCATGAGATCGCCATGACTATTTATACCTGCGCTGGTGGTGGCGACACTAGCTGCAGTCTTCTCCTGAACAGCGGTGGCGCTAATGAGCAAAGTCTACCTACGCTGCTCTTTCTACGGACTAGAAGAAGAAAAAGGTAAACAACGGCAGAACTGGCAGCAGCATTGCCGTCAATGCTTCGATTTGATTCACTGACCTACTTCGTCGGATCGAGCCTTTCATTCACAATAAAAGAACTCATCTTAACCCGGTGAGTTTATCAAAGAGACTTGAAGTCACTCTGAGGGTCTTGACATCCGATTGTCGGCTAACTCATTCAGGCTCCTGTTTCCACTTTGTCTATATAATAATAATAATATTTGAACGTCATTTTTGAGCAATTCTGACAGCCCTAAGAGAACATGCAAACTCCACACAGAAAGGCCCGAGACAACCTGGGTTCAAACCCAGAACCTTCTTGCTGTGAGGCAGAAGTGCTAACCACCGAGCCACCGTGCTGCCTATAGGAGGAAACGTAGCAGAAGCTATTCCTTTTTAAACCAAAACGTAGCAGTGTAAATGTAGCCGAAGACCCCGGTTTTCAAGTGGACCAGAAGCTAACGCCCCAGGGGTCAGTTTAAACGGACCGAACCGCTCAGGTGTGAAAGCGACCTTAGTTTTGTTCCATTTTCCTTCCATCCTCTCACCTGCGTCTCATCTCCCTCACTGAGCATTATTGAGGGTCTAAAGGCTTACGTGCTCGATATAGACAATGCAGGGGAAAAAATAACACAAACAACACATCAAGGCAGACTTTTACTTTGAAGCAACTCAATTACAAATACAAAAAGGCGTCTAGGGAAGTCAGTTCCATGAAGCAGAAGTCCGAGTGCTCTGACAGTTAGCGTCTTTAAAGAGGATCATTTCAAAGCAACTTCAAGTGTTTGAAAGAGTTCCTGTAATGCTCACCCATCAGGCCAAAGACACAAAGATGCCAAAAACTAACACACTGCAGGCAAAGGAAAGGAGAAAAAGAGAAGCTAGGAGTTTGCCAGTTCAAGCTCTGTGATTAAGGCTACATTCACACCAATGTGTTTTGGTTTTAAAAATGAATATCTTTTGCTACGTTTACGACTCGTGTCCACCCTCTCTAAACGGAGACGTTTGGAAACGCTGCTGCTCCCCATTTTGGTTTGAAAACTCCGGGGTTGCTTTGTAGTCTGGACAGATATGTTCACAAGTCAATTTTGGAAGTCCAAGTCGAGTCTCAAGTCTTTGAGCTCGAGTCCAAGTCAAGTCTCAAGTCTTTGAGCTCGAGTCCAAGTCGAGTCTCAAGTCTTTGAGGGGAAAGTTCAAGTGAAAGTGACTGACCTATCTAGGTGCGTCTTGAGATGCCTGGTGAAGTTCAACGTTGTTGATCCGGTATGGTTTATCTTGGTGCCACACACCTTGCATGTAGCTGTTGGCTTACTGCCACTGTTTACGACACGTGTCAAACTCAAGGCCCGCGGGCCAAATCCGGCCCCTCACAGATTATGATCCGGCCCGCATATCTATTTACCTTCACAATACAATTTGGCCCAACTAAACTCTGACATTTTTGTCACTTTTTCCGACATTTTTGTCACTTTTTCTGACATTTATATCACTTTTTCCGACATTTTTGTTACTTTTTCCGACGTTCTTGTACTTTTTCCAACATTATTGTCACTTTCTCCAACATTTTTGTCACTTTTTCTGACATTATTTTAATGTTTTTCGAGTTTTTAGGGCGCTTCTTTTCCTATGATGGCTGAGGAACTTTTCCCTGACTTCTTTAGGACTTTATGTGGGCCGAACTGTGAGTGAGAAGACTATATGACACGTGCAATAATACAGTCAAAGATATTTGACTTTTTCGATTAAATAAACACATATGTCACATGTCTGGCCCTTGATGTGATTCTTATTTTCCAGCGTGGCCCTCTGGGAAATTGAGATTGACACCCCTGGTTTACGAAGTTATTGAAAGGAAAACTAATGACAAAAGGCACAACTCTGGAAGGACTTGGTGTCTCCATCGTCAATGCATTTTTTTTATATGTGAGTGCGTGCACATAAGGCATAGCACATGCGTTACGTTGCACATTATGGCAAAGGGCAGGGGACATGCAGCTCGTCATACGTATCCCCAACGTATATGCGGCAATAAAATAAAATACATGAATGAATTTAGATTTAAGAAGCAATAATTGCATGAAAACAGGTTGTTGACGAGTCTCGAAGCTCGAGTCCGAGTCAAGTCTGAAGTCTTTTGGGTCGAGTCGCAAGTCAAGTCTGAAGTCAGCTGTTTGTGCGACTTAAGTGCGACTCGAGTCCGAGTCTCAGACTCGAGTCCCCATCTCTGAGTCTGGACGGACACAGACAGACATTTGGAAACGAGGACGCACGTCAGTCAGTCTTAATCGGTTTTGGTAGCTTATATACCTTTTGGTAACAGTTCCACTGCGTCATCGCTGCAAGATAATAAAACTCTGTCCTTCCTTTCACCATTGCTGTCTTTGGTATTTTCAACATATGCGTCCATGATTTTGAACCGCAGAGTAATGTCTGACAATCTGCTTCCTGTTTACACCGGCACACACACACACACACACACACACACACACACACACACACACACACACACACACACACACACACACACACACACACACACACACACACACACACACACACACACACACACACACACATGCCCATATGGCAAATGCGGAATTGCCTTAAACCTGCATCCTGTCTGAATTCCAGCAGGGGGCGATATGTCGGTTTCTGTAGAAGTCTGTGAGAAAGTGACCCACTTCTCACTTGATTTATTACCTCAGTAAACATTTTCATAATGAGTTTATGGTCTCAATCGCTCGGATATTCCGATCTATATTTTTAAAAGAAATCCAGAAACGCTTAACAAAACATAAACAGATTTCCCTAACATTAGTTATTTGTAGTTATTTAGGAGTCCTCACTAAAATAATATGATAATGCAGTTTAAAAAGAAACTTGTTAGTTTTATTGTCACAACAGAACAGAGGAACATCAAAATATATTAAAGTTTTGATAAATAAAATGTATAAAAATACAAACTTAAGATATGAAACTTAACCCTTGTGTTAACCCGTTTTCAATTTATTGTTTTAGATCAGAAAAAAATGGGATGTAGAAATAAGCGCTGAAAATGTGTAGAAGAAAAATTTAAAACGTTGGAAAAAGCAAAAACAAGGTTTTTTTCAAGACAACACAAGGGTTAAAGGGTTAAAAACGAGTGTTGCCAACAGGGAGGTTGTAGAGCGCCCTCTGGTGGACAGACTACGCAACGCCAACACTCACAACATGGTTGACGGGTGCTTTGTCCGTTTTTATTTTATTTTTTAAATATTAATTTATCGGCCATTATAAATGCAGATACCGATAATATCGTCCCACCGATATATCGGTCGGGCTCTATTGCCTACAGATATTTGTAAAACAATTAATGACTTACATCATAGATCTTCAACAAGGGGTCCGGGACCCCTAGAGGGTCCTCAGAGTCATTGCAGGGGGGCTACCAAATTATTGTCAATTATTTTAGATCTATAAAATCATGCCAACAATTATTAATTTAATAGCTTGGTATTATATGCAACAACAACAAAAAAAAGATATATATATATATATATATATATATATATATATATATATATATATATATATATATATATATATATATATATATGAAAATAAAGGCTTTAGGTCACCTACAGTGGGCCCAGTTTAATATGCAACTTCATTTTATACAATATATGTAATAGGGGGTCCCTGCTCCATCTCTCTTTCAGTTAAGGGGTCCTTGGCTTAAAAAAACATTGAAGACCCCTGACTTACATGATTTATGTAAGCACTATGTTGTGTTCAATTCTCTAAACAGTAGAAACTCTGTTTGTTTGTTTGTCCAAGACATTAAAAAAAACTATATTATCTTACCTCCTTCTCGTCTGCAGGGTCTCCCTCCGTCAGAGGGGCGTACAGGATCATGTACCCAGAAGCCCCGGCGGCGATCTTCCAGCGGACCCTCATGGTGCTGTGCGTGATATCAAACAACTCCAGGTCGTTCACCATCGGCAGGGCCACTGCACAGCACACAAAGGGCAGATGTAAGACATCTCTCAAACCACTGAACACGTAAGGTTGATATTACAGGGATGGTTCGGAGTAATTTCACCCTAGGGTCCTTTGCAGCTTTTTTTTCCCTTGGTCTTAACATTGGTCGAGTTAGTGCTATCAGCCGAATGGCTTAGTGCAGGCACAAATGGAACCAAAAGTGTATCTCGTAAATTACCCCTCTAATAATGCCTTAATGGTACCAAACTTCTACAGTAGTACAAATAGCTTCTGTACTCAAAAACGAGGCATTGGAAAGTTTGAAAGTACACCAGGAGTTTATTTAAACAGCACTCGCCTGATGGCTTCTACTCTCTGCTGCTACCAGCAGTAAGACTTTACTTTAACTTACTTTTAAAAATGGGTTAGTGCTGTAGTACTATCTTATTTAATCATTAAATTATTAAGTATTTTTGTTGCATCTCTTTTCAGTGTTGTAGTTTGTAGACGGTCCCTAAGCATTCGTCTTACTGCTGGTAGTGGTAGCAGAGAGTAGAAGCCATTAGGCAAGTGTTATTTAAATAAACTCCTGGTGTACTTACGAATGGCTTAGTGCAGGCGCTACTTGCAGTAACTAGCGCTAACTCGACCAATGTTAGACCAAGGGGAAAACTGACCTTTTTTTTTTATTATTGGGGGTGTTGTAACACCCCTATCCCCCGGTAAATTATGCCTATGTAGCCCATCATCCGGCCAAAGGAAAAAACTGAGTTTCTTTGCAACTTCTGATTTTGATTTAATTTTGATTTGATTTCTTTATTTAATTGTAAGAGAGTGCCTTACACATGATAAAAGGACATCAAATACAATCGAGGATAAAAACACAATAAAGTCCATGACTTATTTCCATTGTGGTCCTCAACACACATCAGGACAAGACAAGATACTCAATGACATAACATAAAAACATTTTACTTAAATAACTAAAAATAGTAACTTGCCCTTTAATCTATTCCGCAACCCTCTCTAGTAACCAGACCTTGATGATCTTTTTAAAAGAGTTCAGGCTGGAAATGACTTTAATATGACGATCTAACTTGTTCCACTGAACTGCCCCCCAACATGATCTCACAGAATTCCGTAAAATGGGCACGGACCCTTAACTCAAAATCCGTGGCAGTTTAACGGAATTGCAACAAAATCCGTTAAACTGTCACGGAATAATTCCATTAAATGAACACGGATTGCCAACGGATCGCCAAATTCCGTGATGGGCCCACGGAAGAATTCCGTGTAATGAACACGGATCGCCGAAAACGAAATACGGGCTTACGTGACACGCGGATCGGCGAAAAAAAAACGGTGGGTGGGCTTACGGTTCCGTGACACGCGACAAGAACGGGACGGTTGGGTTCAGGAAAAGGTCGTGGGTGGGCTTACGGTTCCGTGACACGCGACAACAACGGGACGGTTGGGTTCAGGGAAAAGGTCGTGGGTGGGCTTACGGTTCCGTGACACGCGACAACAACGGGACGGTTGGGTTCAGGAAAAGGTCGTGGGTGGGCTTACGGTTCCGTGCCACACGCGGGACACGCTTAAAAAAAAATAAAATAAAAAATAAATAAAAACACAACCGACAAACGCCACACGCGGGACGCGAACTCCGCTCTCCTGAGTGAAAGACCGGTGTTTTACCCATTCACCACCCCAACCAACCTCCTTACGCGGAATTCCGGCCTTACATACTACTCACTACCGTGCCACGTCATCTTCTCATTGACTTTACATTGGCATTGTTTTCCGTGGTGGCCACACAGAATTTTCACACATTCCGTACCACCACCACGGAATGAGCTGTTACCAGTCCGTGCCCATTTTACGGAATTCAGTGAGACCAGGCTGTGCCCCCATATAGGCAAAGGTTCCTTTCCCTAACACTGTCTTAAAAATTAAGGACACAGGTCAGATATGCTGCCACGAGTATTAATAATGTGTGTGTCCTTTACCTTAGTTATAAGACACGACAAAAAAATTGGGACACTACCAAACAATATTTTCTGAATCATGGTCAGTCTTACCATGGTAACACGAGACTCCACAGGGAGCCAGTTGAGCTCAACAAATTGGAAATAAGCTAATTTGTATAGCTTAGTTTTCTATGCACTAAAAAGGTCAGTAAAAATACTGTAGGCTTTTATTGTAGGCCCAGTTAAATATCCAACTTAATTTTATAAAATATGTAGTAGGGGGTCCCTGCTTCGTCTCTCAGTTAAGGGGTCCTTGGCGCATAAGGTGTTGAAGACCCCCTGGTCTTAGAAAGACAGCAGCGGCGGCAGCCAAACCCCATTAACTTTGTAACAAGGTCGACTCGTAGCTTAGCGTTCATCCTCCGATGACGGGGGTGGGGGGATTCCCTGTCCTTCATCAGCGAGCGGCAGGAGAGTCCTGCCAGGCTGCGGTTCAGTGTTTCGGAGCTCAGGACGAACGCCTCGGGCAACACGACCAGAATTAGAGCTCTCCACAGGCGTCCTGTCAGATGTGGAGGATCAGGACTCCGATGCATAATGGAGCCGCTTTAATGACCCAAATTCAGTGTGGTCTGTTGTAGGGGTGTAACGATACAAATCGATCTGGATCCATATATAGATTCAATCCTTAAAGTGCATAAAATATTATGAATTGGGATTTTGGGGTGCTATTTTATGTCTCTGGTGCTTCCACACGCATACAAACTTGGAAAAAAGAACCATCCAGGTACATTACATGCATCACATGTGTTAACTGTGGTAATGGACTGAGGATGGGAGGAGGATTCGGTATGGGGTTAGTAGTAATGACATTATCATATCATATTTTAGTTGCTTTTTGTAACTATACAGTATATACAGTACAGGTCAAAAGTTTGGACACACCTTCTCATTCAATGCGTTTCCTTTTTATTTTCATGACTATTTACATTGTAGATTCTCACTGAAGGCATCAAAACTATGAATGAACACATATGGAATTATGTACTTAACAAAAAAGTGTGAAATAACTGAAAACATGTCTTATATTTTAGATTCTTCAAAGTAGCCACCCTTTGCTTTTTTTGATAACTCTGCAAACCCTTGGTGTTCTCTCAATGAGCTTCATGAGGTAGTCACCTGAAATGGTTTTACCTTCACAGGTGTGCTTTGTCAGGGTTCATTAGTGGAATTATTTCCCTTATTAATAAAAAAGCAAAGGGTGGCTACTTTGAAGAATCTAAAATATAAGACATGTTTTCAGTCATTTCACACTTTTTTGTTAAGTACATAATTCCATATGTGTTCATTCATAGTTTTGATGCCTTCAGTGAGAATCTACAAATGTAAATAGTCATGAAAATAAAAGAAAACGCATTTGAATGAGAAATTGTGTCCAAACGTTTGGCCTGTACTGTATAAAACGTAACTGATTGTGATAATGGGCCTGTGTGTCGTCTCGTATCGATTGCAGGGCGTCGAACTGAATCAAATCAAAATCACATTGTGGCGAACTTTGGGATGTCGGTAAATACTATTATCGTTGTACAAAGAATCTACATAATAAAAAGTTGGGATTTATCCAACAGCTCCCCCTGTGTCTTCATTGTATCCGTATAACCTTCCAAACTTACGCGTGGTAGCGCTTCCTCGCAGAGCCTCGCTGGCGGAGCTGTGATAGACGGCGAAAACGGCCACCTGGTACTCCGTCAGAGAGTTGAGGTAGTTGAGCTCCACGCTGTTCTCCGTCCCCTGGAGCACCTGAAACAAAGAGCCCACCCGGGCGTTAGCCTGGACGCAACGAGGGCCGCGCCGCCTGAGTCCATTAGTCCACCACTCTAGGGTCTAAGTCTACTAAGACTTCTTTAGGCAGGGGGTTTTTTGGCCTAGTTCTTGTGTTCTTGTGTCCGTTTTCTAGGTTTTTTTAGATAATTTTTGGGAGTTTTTGTCTCATTTAAGGTTTTTGTTGCGTTCTTTGAGGGTTTTTTGTGTCTATTTTTCAGTGTCTTTGTCGACTTTTTTTTATACATTTTTTCAACGTTTCTGAGGGTTGTTTTTTTGGAAATTTTTTCGACATTTCTGAAGGTTTTTTTTGGCAATTTTTTTAGTGTTTTTGTCGATTTTTTTCGGACATTTTTTTCGATGTTTCTGAGGGTTTTTTGTAAATGTTTGCAGTTCTATTCTCCTTGTCCTTGTTTTTTTGGACCATTTATTCGATGTTTTTGTTGCATTCTTTGTATCTATTTTTCAGTGTCTTGTCAACTTTTTTGGACATTCTTTCGCCGGTTCTGAGGGGGTATATTTGGCAATTTTTTCAGAGAGCTTGTCTCCTTTTTCAAGGTTTTTTCGACACATTTTTTGCAGTCTCTGTGGGTTTTATTGACAATTTTTGCAGTTCTTGTCTACTTTTTTCCAAGGTTTTTTTTAGATAATTCTTTTTTAGTTTTTTTCTCATTTTTCAAAGTTTTTTTGGACCATTTATTCAACGTTTTTGTTGCATTCTTTGTATCTATTTTTCAGTGTCTTGTCAACTTTTTTGGAAATTTTTTCGCCGGTTCTGAGGGTGTATATTTGGCAATTTTTTCAGAGAGCTTGTCTCCTTTTCAAGGTTTTTTTTGACACATTTTTTGCAGTCTCTGTGGGTTTTATTGACAATTTTTGCAATTCTTGTCTCCTTTTTTTCAAAGTTTTTTTTAGATAATTTTTGGGAGTTTTTGTCTCATTTTTCAAGGTTTTTTTGGACCATTTATTCAAACGTTTTTGTTGCATTCTTTGTGTCTATTTTTCAGTGTCTTTGTCGACTTTTTTGGAAATGTTTGACGGTTCTGAGGGATTTTTTTGGCAATTTTTTCAGAGAGCTTGTCTCCTTTTTCAAGGTTTCTTTGGACACATTTTCGCAGTCTCTGTGGGTTTTATTGTCAACTTTTACGAAAAAAAACAGAAAATCAACAAAAACATTGTAAAAAGCGGCAAAAATGTCAGAAAAAGCCCAGAAGTGTTGGTCGACTGAGAATTTCTTTTTTAGTTTTTTTAGATGCTACTTTGAGGGTTTTTTGGACAAATTGTTTGCAGCCTCTGAGGTTTGTTTTGTCTGTTGAGTTCTTGTCTCCTTTTTCAAGTTTTTTTTGGACATATTTTTTGGAGTTTTTGTCAGCTCAGATTTCTACAAACCAACAAGTAAGTTTGTTTGTCACGTCACCATTAATATTTGCTAAAAAAAGGACTTTAATTAGCCTGGATTCTGTGCCTAGTCACTTAGAAACAGACAGCAGCACGTCGTACATTACCCAGCTTGTGTTTATTAGGGAACCTCGTACTGCACCGCGTGCTGCTGCAGGCATTCAGCTCGTCTCCAAAGAGATTTAAATCCAGTGGAACTAGATCAGATTAGCTTTGATGAAACGGAAAGTTTCTCCTTGTGGGGAAACTGGGCCGTTCCAGCTGCAAATTGGAACATCAAAGAGAAACTGGATAAAAATGAGAGGGAACTGAATAAACACAAATATCAACTCAAACAATTACAGCACTGCGTTGTGTGTGTGTAGGAATAGGCGTAATTTACAGGTTATATCCCCCCAATAATCAAAACTGGGCTTTCATCAAAGTTTTTGTAGATTTTTTGCCGACGTGTTTGTCGGCTTTTTGAGTATTTTGGACACATTTCTGGTCTTAGAGGGGGATTTGGGCAAATTTTTGTCTCCTTTTTCAAGGTTTTTTGGACAATTTCTTCGACATTTTTTCCGCCTTCTTTGTGGTTTTTTGTGGATATTTTTCAGCGTTTTAGCAACTTTTTCGAGGTTTTTTGGGGAATTTTTTTTCGACGTCTGCGAGGTTTTTTTTGGATATTATTTCAGAGTTCTTGTCTCTTTTTTCAAGTTTTTTTTTCAGAATATTTTTGTTTCCTTTTTCCAAATTTTTTTTGGACAATTTGTTTTGGAGTTTTTGTCTCGTTTTTAAAAGGTGTTTTTGGACAATTTTAACGATGTGTTTGTCAGCTTTTTATGAGTATATTTTTGGAGACATTTTCCAAAGTCTCTGAGGGGTGTTTTGGCAAAGTTTTAGTCTCCTTTTTCAAGGTTTTTTTGGACAATTTCTTCGACGTTCTTTTCGCGTTCTTTGAGGATTTTTGTGGCTATTTTTCAGTGTTTTGGCAAATTTTCTATGTTTTTTTGGTGTTTCTGAGGGGGGTTTATTGGACATCTTTTCAAAGTTCTTGGCTCCTTTTTCAAGTTTGTTTTGGACAATTTTTATTTTAGAAGCTCCTCCCCCTCCTGTACCTTTTCCTCCGGCTTCCCTCCGCTGGCTGGGTAGTAGACCACGCGGTATTTCTCCACCTGGCCCGGTGCGTGGGTCCACCTCACCCGGAAACTCCGAGCCGTGACCTCAGAGGTCACCAGGTCGCTTGGCGGCGCCACGGCCGTGGGCGGGCGGGCAGGTTGTCCTTCCCCTGGAGAAAGTAGAAGAGAAAAAAGAAAGAAAGAAAGAAAGCACATGCTGCATCTATTCCATGTTGGATGTACGTGAATAATACTGTGCAAGCTAAAGATAAGAAACAGCAATACTCACAAATAATCGCATTTTATCTGCCAACTTTTAAACTGGTTTTGCTGAATTGGAAAATGACAAACCGTAAAACCTTGAGCAGCATGTGACGGTTCTTCTAAATGAGATGAGGTCTCTACATGTTATTAGACGGGGGACTGTGTTGTTATTGCTTGGGGATCTCCTGTTGAGACAGTGGCCCCCCAGGTCTCATTCAGGTCAGTGTCCCACATAACAACCTGGTCACCTTTCCAGGCAGAGGAGAACTTCTACTGTGGGCCTCCAGAGACTCAGGGAATCTAGACCGCTGCATGATAAGGGAAGGCTCGGTTTCAGGACCGTCTCCTTATGGAGCTCGGTGGGCCAGTGAGAGAGAGAGAGAGAGAGAGAGAGAGAGAGAGGCAGAACTAGGCTTTAGCAATTGATACTTCCTAGAGAGAGAGAGAGAGGCTGAACTAGGCTATAGCATCTGATACTTCCTAGAGAGAGAGAGAGAGAGACTGAACTAGGCTATAGCATCTGATACTTCCTAGAGAGAGAGAGAGAGAGAGAGAGAGAGAGAGAGAGTCAGAACTAGGCTTTAGCAATTGATACTTCCTAGAGAGAGAGAGAGAGAGACTGAACTAGGCGTTAGCATGTGATACTTCCTAGAGAGAGAGAGAGAGAGACTGAACTAGGCGTTAGCATCTGATACTTCCTAGAGAGAGAGAGAGAGAGAGAGAGAGAGAGAGAGGCAGAACTAGGCTTTAGCATCTGATACTTCCTAGAGAGAGAGAGAGAGCTGAACTAGGCGTTAGCATGTGATACTTCCTAGAGAGAGAGAGAGAGAGAGAGAGAGAGAGGCTGAACTAGGCGTTAGCATCTGATACTTCCTAGAGAGAGAGAGAGAGAGAGAGAGAGAGCTGAACTAGGCGTTTAGCATCTGATACTTCCTAGAGAGAGAGAGAGAGGCTGAACTAGGCGTTAGCATCTGATACTTCCTAGAGAGAGAGAGAGAGAGAGAGAGAGAGAGAGACTGAACTAGGCGTTAGCATCTGATACTTCCTAGAGAGAGAGAGAGAGAGAGAGAGAGAGAGGCTGAACTAGGCGTTTAGCATCTGATACTTCCTAGAGAGAGAGAGAGAGAGAGAGAGAGACTGAACTAGGCTTTAGCATCTGATACTTCCTAGAGAGAGAGAGAGAGAGAGAGAGAGAGAGACTGAACTAGGCGTTAGCATCTGATACTTCCTAGAGAGAGAGAGAGAGAGCTGAACTAGGCGTTAGCATCTGATACTTCCTAGAGAGAGAGAGAGAGAGAGAGAGAGAGAGAGAGACTGAACTAGGCTTTAGCATCTGATACTTCCTAGAGAGAGAGAGAGAGAGAGAGAGAGAGAGAGAGAAAGCTGAACTAGGTGTTAGCATCTGATACTCCTAGAGAGAGAGAGAGAGAGGCTGAACTAGGCGTTAGCATCTGATACTTCCTAGAGAGAGAGAGAGAGAGAGAGAGAGAGAGAGAGAGAGAGACTGAACTAGGCTTTAGCATCTGATACTTCCTAGAGAGAGAGAGAGAGAGAGAGAGAGAGAGAGAGAGAGAGCTGAACTAGGCTTTAGCATCTGATACTTCCTAGAGAGAGAGAGGCTGAACTAGGGTGTTAGCATCTGATACTTCCTAGAGAGAGAGAGAGAGAGAGAGAGAGAGAGAGAGAGAGACTGAACTAGGCTTTAGCATCTGATACTTCCTAGAGAGAGAGAGAGAGAGGCTGAACTAGGCTTTAGCATCTGATACTTCCTAGAGAGAGAGAGAGAGAGGCTGAACTAGGCGTTAGCATCTGATACTTCCTAGAGAGAGAGAGAGAGAGAGAGAGAGAGAGAGAGAGAGAGACTGAACTAGGCTTTAGCATCTGATACTTCCTAGAGAGAGAGAGAGAGAGAGAGAGAGAGAGGCTGAACTAGGTGTTAGCATCTGATACTTCCTAGAGAGAGAGAGAGAGAGAGAGAGAGAGAGAGAGGCTGAACTAGGCTTTAGCATTTGATACTTCCTAGAGAGAGAGAGAGAGAGAGAGAGAGAGAGAGAGAGAGAGAGAGAGAGAGGCTGAACTAGGCGTTAGCATCTGTGTTTAGGGCTAAATCTCTGTTGACCTTATAGGTTGAGCTAACATTAACGCCTCCAGCAGGAGTTTAAACACAGCGACAGGAAGACAGGAAGTGCAGAGAGTTGGGATGGCAGCCACACGGCACCATTAAATGTTCCTGCCTCAGTCATCGACGTCTCCCACATGTTCAGTTGTTGGCAGGGCAGTCGGGACTCACCAGGAAACGGCGAGCGGGATGAGGTGACTAGAGTCTCTCAATATCTGACGAAAATCTGTTAAACTGACCTTTGTTGAGCTGGAATGAAGACAGATTCAGCAACTGCAACACGGCCTATTTCTCTCTTAAATGTTCTCAGAAACATGTTTCAGTGAACTATTTTAGTACAACATGAGATCGTCTTCCAGAGAAAAACAAACCCCATGTGACGCGTTCATCCAATCAGCTGCCAGTTTTCATTTCTTGGGCAACAACACAGAGAGACGTATTACGTTTCTCAAGTCGGTGTCGCCTCAGTGTGTCCCGATGCGATGGAACATGTGGGATATTTATGCAATTTTCTGCGATGAAATGGCGGGAACTTGCAAAAACTGCGGAAAAAAGTGATTCCCGCATATTTTTCGCGGAAATCAGCAATTTATGCGAAAGTGCAGCCCTCCCTCCCACATAAATAAGCGGACTTTGGCTGATTATGCGTTGAATTACAGTACAGGCCAAAAGTTTGGACACACCTTCTCATTCAATGTGTTTCTTTATTTTCATGACTATTTACATTGTAGATTCTCACTGAAGGCATCAAAACTATGAATGAACACATATGGAATTATGTACTTAACAAAAAAGTGTGAAATAACTGAAAACATGTCTTATATTTTAGATTCTTCAAAGTAGCCACCCTTTGCTTTTTTTGATAACTCTGCAAACCCTTGGTGTTCTCTCAATGAGCTTCATGAGGTAGTCACCTGAAATGGTTTTACCTTCACAGGTGTGCTTTGTCAGGGTTAAATAGTGGAATTATTTCCCTTATTAATAAAAAAGCAAAGGGTGGCTACTTTGAAGAATCTAAAAGACATGTTTTCAGTTATTTCACACTTTTTTGTTAAGTACATAATTCCATATGTGTTCAATCATAGTTTTGATGCCTTCAGTGAGAATCTACAATGTAAATAGTCATGAAAATAAAAAGGAAACGCATTGAATGAGAAGGTGTGTCCAAACTTTTGGCCTGTACGCATCAGCCAAAGTCCGCATACTGTACTGTATATTATGGGACTTTTTTGCAACGAAAATGCGGTGGATTATGAAATCATGCATATTTTGCGTGGAAATCGGCAATTTATGCGGCGAAAAGTGCAGCCCTCCCTCCCGCATAAATATGCGGACTTTGGCTGATTATGTGTTGAATTACTATGTAATTATGCAGTTTTTTGGACCTCGGGGACCCGACTGATCATCTCAACAGGCTTTTCTGTCGACGGTCGGCTGTCTGGCTGGTAAAGGTAAAGGTACTTTATTCTCAAGGGAGCAATGGGCAGCCAATGACAGCGCCCAGGGACCAACTCTGAGACAGTGCCTTGATCAAGGCAAAACATGTACTCCACTGACTGGAGTACATGTTTTTGATGGTGGGGAAAACCAGAGCACCCGGAGGAAACCCACGCAAACATGGGGAGAACATGCAAACTCCACACAGAAAGGCCCCGGAACCACCTGGATTCGAACACAGAACCTTCTTGCTGTGAGACCACAGTGCTAACCACTGGGCCACCATGCTGCTCATGGTGTGTCCCGGCCTTTACTGAACAAACGGCATCAAGGAGTAACCGCGGTACTGAACGGAGGGCTGGTACTGAACGGAGGGCTGGTACGAACCGCGGAGCTGCTTGTCGAGCTGCTCCACGCGCTCACACACGGTCTTAGTGAGGCCGTCCACGATGTCGCTCATCACGCTGAAGTCGGCCACATTGTAGACGTGGGTCTCCTCGGGAGGAGAGGCGATGGCCTTCAGCTCGTTCTCATCGGCGTTCTTCACACCTGGAGGGAAGGAGGGAGAGAGGAGGAAGAGGGTTAGAGAGAGGGAGGGAGGGGAGAGAGAGGGGAGGGTTAGAGAGAGGGAGGGGAGAGAAGAGAGGGAGGGGAGAAAGAGATTGAGGGGGAGAGAGGGAGGGTTAGGGGTTAGAGAGAGGGAGGGAAGGGAGAGAGGGAGGGTTAGTGTTAGAGAGAGGAGGGGAGAGAAGAGAGGGATGGAGGGGAGAGAGAGAGAGGGTTAGAGAGAGGGAGGGAGAGAAGAGAGGGGAGAGAGAGATGGAGTAGAGAGAGAGAGGGAGGGGAGAGAGAGGGAGGGAGGGGGAGAGAAGAGAGGGAGAGAGAGATAGTGAGTGGAGAGAGAGATGGAGGGGAGAGAGAGGGAGGGAGGTTAGAGAGTGGGAGGGGAGAGAAGAGATGGGAGAGAGAGAGGGAGGGGAGAGAGGGAGGGAAGGGAGGGAGAGATGGAGGGGAGAGAGGGAGAGAAGGAGACAGAGAGAGAAAGAGGGAGAGGAGAGAGAAGACAAAGAGGGAGAGAGAGGGAGAGAGATGGAGGTGAGGGAGAGAAGGAGACCGAGAGAGATAAAGAGGGAGAGGAGAGAGAGAAGACAAAGAGGGAGAGAGAAGAAGAGAGGGAGAGAGGAGAGAGAGAAGACAAAGAGGGAGAGAGAAGGAGAGGGAGGGGAGAGAGAGAGAGAGAGATGGAGGGGAGGGAGAGAAGGAGACCGAGAGAGATAAAGAGGGAGAGGAGAGAGAGAAGACAAAGAGGGAGAGAGAAGGAGAGGGAGGGGAGAGAGAGAGAGAGATGGAGGGGAGGAGAGAAGGAGACAGAGAGAGAGAAAGAGGGAGAGGAGAGAGAGAAGACAAAGAGGGAGAGAGAAGAAGAGAGAGGGAGAGAAGGAGAGAGAGAAGAGAAGAAGAGAGGGATCAGACTGACTGAAGTGGTTACAGGAAAGTTGTTTGAAGTTTTCGATGATGCAAGAAGTGGATGAATATAGAATATATACGCTCTTTAATTTAAAGAGTTCTCGAACTCTGAAATGTAATGGAAGGCTTTCCAAATCAGTGACTTCTTCTACATCTCCTCTTCTGCTATGTGATCTTCGTGTGATGCCGTCTTTTTATCCTATCACGTGTTTACATTTGATTTAATTTATGAATGTGTTGTTTTCTGTCCTTTTAAGCTGTCCCATCTTCTATTTCCACTATTACAATGATGTGTTTTATATGCATTGATTTGTATGTGCTTTTGCTTTTGTTTATTCTGTCAAAGCACTTTGTAAACTACTGACTTGAGAGATTAAGTTATTATTATTATGAAAGTTATTATTATGATTATTACGTGCTCCCTCTTAACTCACTCCTTTCAAACTTAAAGGTCCCATATTGTGAAAAGGGATCTTAAAGAGACAGGCGCAGAAACAGAGCGAGTACAAACAGAGCGTATGAGAAAAGTAATGGAAACATGGTCTAGTACAGCGGTGTCAAACTTAACTTCAGTGAGGGCCACACTGGACAATGGGACTCACATCAAGGGCCAGATGTAGGGTTTACTATTTTGGTTTTATTTAAGAGAAAAGTCAAATATCTTTGACCGTATTATCGTATGTCTCATAAAATCTTCTCACTTATTATTGGTTGACATAAAGTGCTAAAAAAGTCAGAAAAAAAGTTCCTTAGCAATCATAGAAAAAAGAAAGAAAAAAAAAGGTCGCAAAAGCATCAAAAACATCGGGAAAAGCGCCAACAAACGTCTGAAAAAGCAGCAAAAAAAAAGGAAAGTCGTAAAAAGTGGCAGCTGAGAAGTCAAGACAACCAAAATCATCATAAGCCTGGGTGTCTTATTTTTTTTTTTTTTTTTAGATTATTTTTTGGGCATTTTAGGCCTTTAATGACACAATAGCTGAAGAAGTGAAAGGGGAGAGAGAGGGGGAATGACATGCAGCAAAGGGCCACAGGTCAGAATCGAACCCAGGTCCGCTGCGTCGAGGTATAAACCTCTACACATGGCCGCCCGCTCTACCAACTGAGCTATCTGGGCGCCAGCCTGGGTGTTTTATAGGGCTGTCCTCGACTAAAGATATTCTTAGTCGACTAAGACTCATAGGATTTTGTCGACTAATCGATTAGTTGATTTAATTGACAGAGCTGTGCTCTTTGAGAGGTGGTTAAGACTAGAAACGCACAATATAAATGTAGTTAATTAACCATCTGTAAAACTGAGTTTCTCCACAATTAATCCTGCAAAAGCACCACTTTAAATCTTGTGTTTACCATAAATGTGCTCAGAAGTTTCTTGGAAATAAGTAATTAAGCATGAATAAGCATAAAAATGACTAATGACTAAAGAAATCTTAGTCGACTAAGACCAAAACGACCGATTAGTCGACTAATCGACTAAAAAGTGGCAGCCCTTGTGTTTTATTTTGAAATTTGTTTTATTTTGTAAAGTATCCGGCTGCACTGTGCCCTTCCTGTATGCGATTACCTGCCTGGCTCGACCCATTTGTTCTCGGCTGAACGTGTGAACGGAGAGATTGGATAAAAACGGGCGACAAAAATGAAAATAGCTCCGCTTAGGCGTGGCGTACCGATGGCAAACAGCTCTATCCCAGCCTCCCTCAGGCTCCGCGCTGGGGGCATCACATCGTCCTGGGACTTCCCGTCAGTGATGAGGATTCCTATCTTGGGAACGCCAGGCCTGGATCCAGACTCGGGTTTGAAGCTGTTCTCCAGGATGAAGGTCAGAGCCAGACCTGCTCAGACACAAAGACAGGAGAACACTGAACACAAAGGGACAGAAGACGCCTTTACAAGTAACCCTTGTGTGGTCCTTCGAGTCCTGTTGACCCGAAGGACCACACAAGGGTTGAAGAAAAAAATAATTCAATGTGAAATAAATAATAATAATAATAATTAGGGCTGTCCTCGTCTAAAGATATTCTTAGTCGACTAACACTTATACGATTTAGTCGACTAATCGATTAGTTGATTTAATTGACAGAGCTGTGCTCTTTGAGAGGTGGTTAAGACTAGAAAAGCACAATATAAATGTAGTTAATTAACCATCTGTAAAACTGAGTTTTTTCCACAATTAATCCTGCAAAAGCACCACTTTAAATCTTGTGTTTACCATAAATGTGCTCAGAAGTTTCCTGAAATAAATAATTAAGCATGAATAAGCATAAAAAATGACTAATGGACTAAAGAAATATTAGTCGACTAAGACCAAAACAACCGATTAGTCGACTAATCGACTAATAGGTGGCAGCCCTAATAATAATAATAATAATAATAATAATAATAATAATAGGGTTAGGGTTCATGTGTCATGACAGTGTCATGCATAAATATGCGGACTTTGGCTGATTATGCATTGAATTATGCGATTGCATTATTGCGTTTTTCTGGAGTGACTGGTTAAACTGGTTAAATTGTTGAACCCCGGGAAAGTAGATAGCAAAATAGGAAAAAAACTATGACGTAAAACATGCAGTAGCTTGGAAAACAAGAGGTTTTGACACGCTGAATTCATGATTTGTTGGACACAGTAACAGTAAACGACTTTGATTGTCATTGTGCAGTGGAACCATACAACGGAAATTTGCTTGTGCAGCCTCTAAAACAATACTCACTTTTCACAATAAATAAAATAAGAAAAATATAAAAAAAAAACATTATCAAGGCATCCAAAATTGCACTGAGCGACGTCTACTGTACAAAATGACTGTCAGAAGAAAAGTACAGCCACTTATGCCGCTTTATAATGAGACGTTGTGATAGTAAGTGAAGCCCTGGCTGACAGTGTAATTGCCTTAACTCTTACTTCTGAGGCGTAGCGAGGACAGCTGAAACGACTCGGCTCAAAGACTTAACGAACACGAGGGCTTTTAACCGTTGTTTTAATAGCTCGACAAGTGTTTGGTCTAACGGGTGTGTGAACATAATGAGCAGCTAATTTCTGTTGGGTCCATTAATGACATTACTGATACTTGATGTCTGTTTTATACCCCGCTGGGTACTTCAGCATTAATTCAGCTCGTTGACCAACACACGACTACAAAGTAACTGGCAGTTTGGCTTCAGCACAAT
>CM046800.1:210000-230000 GCA_025617405.1 Perca schrenkii
AGAGACACATACGCACACACACACAGAGAGAGACACACACACGCGCAGACAGAGACACACAAGCACACACAGACAGACACACACACAGACACACACACAGACACACACAAACACACACGCACAACAGAGACGCACACACACGCAGACAGAGACACACACACACACACACACACACACAAGCAATGACAGACAGCCTGTAAAAGTGTATTTGGTATCTTTGCTAACTTTGGGGGTGGTTTTGTCAATGAGACCCCTGGAACCCAGAAATGAAAAGCTGGCTCACCGATCCTGGTTTGGTCGGAGCCAACGGAGAAGGCCTTGACCAGGTTCTCCAGGAAGGACCGGACCAGCCTGAAGTTGATGCGCCCGATGCTCCACGAGCCGTCCACCAGAATAACGATATCGGACACGGACGAAGTCTTACACGTAAACTTCTCTTCAGCTGAAGACGAAAAAGACAGAAACACAGAAAATATGAACACAAATTCTGTAAAGCAGCATCATGTAACAACGCAGCATTATGTAATAACAGTACATTATGTAATAACACAACCTCATTATGTAAAAACGCAGCATCATGTAACAACGCATCATGTAATAACGCATCATCATGTAATAACGCATCATGTAATAACGCATCATGTAACAACGAAACATCATGTAATAACACACCCTCATTAAGTAACAACGCAGCATCATGTAATAACACACCCTCATTAAGTAACAACGCAGCATCATGTAACAACGCAGCATCATGTAACAATGCAGCATCATGTAATAACACATCATGCAATAACACATCATGCAATAACGCATCATGCAATAACGCATCATGCAATAACGCATCATGCAATAACGCATCATGTAACAACGAAACATCATGTAATAACACACCCTCATTAAGTAACAACGCAGCATCATGTAACAACGCAGCATCATGCAATAACGCATCATGCAATAACGCATCATGCAATAACGCATCATGTAACAACACAATATGTAACAACGCATTATGTAACAACACATTATGTAACAATGCATCATGTAACAATGCATTATGTAACAACACAATATGTAACAACGCATTATGTAACAACGCATTATGTAACAACGCATCATGTAACAACGCATTATGTAACAATGCATTATGTAACAATGCATTATGTAACAACGCAGCATTATGTAATAATGCATCATGTAATAACGCATTATGTAACAACGCGTTATGTAATAACGCATCATGTAACAATGCAGCATCATGTAATAACGCATCATGTAATTAACGCATCATGTAATAACGCATTATGTAATAATGCATTATGTAACAACGCAACATTATGTAATAACAATCCACCATATTACATTTGTGTAACACGTGTAACAACGCAACATTATATAACAATGCATCATTTAACAACGCATGTAATAACACCCGGGTTATGTAATAACACCCTCATTATGTAACGACACCCAATTTATGTAATAACTCCAAATATTATGTAATTACAACACATTATGTAATAACAACGCATTATGTAACACCCTTATTATGTAATAACACCTTCATTATGTAATAACACCCACAATATGTGTTAATCTGCTGGACCCCAATATGAACCTGAACCTGCATTATGTGATTAAACTCATAAAATAAATGTATCTGCATTTTGTTACAAATTCTTACATACTGCGGCAGTTCTTACAAAATGCAAGGGGTTGCACTTTTATTCACAAAAATGTAATATGGTGGATTAGGTAATAACAAACCACAATGGATGTCTTCATTCATTTGTTGTAACAGTTTATTTTATGAATTCTAGTGTGAATCATGGTGACTCAAAATTAATTTAAAAAATATACTTTTTGTAGATTAGTATTACCTTTCATTGGTCATTACACATCACTAAAGTTATTACATAGTGCATTCAAGGTTGTTACAAAATGCAGCAGATTGTTACATAATGCGGGTGTTATAACATAATGTACAATTGTTACATTTTGATCTTGATTAACATAGTAAAATGTGTAATTATGGCGAGTTTCCTGCCCTGCTGGTGATAGTTTTGGCACCGTTTTGGTACATTATTCTCTATTAAAACGAATACCCACAATATGTATGGTGGTGTAAAGTATGAACCAGATTTAAATAAGTATGTAATACATGTACACAGCCGCCTACAGCCCACACACGATAAATCAGAAAACTAAAAAGTAGGACAACTTGATGTGCAGCCTGTGTCCCAGAGTATTACAAAGTGTTTCATTAATTCTAATTCAGTTCAATGCAGTATAATTAAACCCTGGAGAAGCAAGGTACTTAGTTTTAGCAGATGAAAAATAACAGCCCACTCTGTTGTTTGTCCCAACTGTTTACTGGGTGATAAAACAGACCACACTCTAATGAGGCAACATCAGTTCATTTACAAAAGCCAGTCCAGCACACAGTGAGCCAAAGGCCAACCAAATTAGGAAACAACCATACGGTATATCTATCAGCCAATTCACTTTCTCACAGAGCTTAGGAAACCTCTGTGGGTTTGGGTGGGAAAGAAACACAACGGCATCGTTAAAAAGTGCTGGTTTTAATCCCAGTAGACCAATAATAAATTAATAAAAATACTGCAGGTGTGTTCCCACCCCGGCTGAACCCCTACTGAACTTTGCTCTGCATATCGGTGACATTTTAACCTACTAATCCCCCCCGCGCCCACTGGACAATTTGCACCACCCCACCCATACTGTATTTATTTATTTACTTACAGATGTACATACTGTAATTACACCTATACATAGCCATATTCTACTGCTCTACATACTATTCATCCTGCACATATACTTATTCTTACTATTCTTATAATCTTACCACACTGCATATAGCTGTACATATCTGTCTATATGGTTCATTCTGTATATCCATATTTATTCATTTATATATATTCTGTTAATACACTGCATATATCTATATTATTCTTACTACTAGCATAATGTCACTGCTACTACATTGCACATATCTGTACATGTTGTTCATACATTGTTCATATTACATAGCCATATTTATCCTGTTCTTTTAACACTGCACTACATTTCTTGTCCTGTCTATGCACCACCTGTCTATACTTTGTATATCACATTGCTGCACTTTTCTGCTTTTTTGCACTTCTGGTTGGACGCAAACAGCATTTCGCTCTCTTTGTACTCAGTACAATGACAATAAAGTTGAATCTAATCTAAAAATAATATATTTTATGGACACAAAACTTTTTGAGCAGCCAGTTCTGGCATATTTTAATCTCTGTGATCCATATTTATGCCTTCTTTACACCAACAGACGCCGCTCGAATGCCTCTGGGTCCAATTGGATATTCCTTCCACCAATCAGACCAACGATCCGGGTGACGTAGCAGCGACACCGGCATCAACGTAAACAAAAAGCTGCTCACCGTCGCTGCGCTATTGTCATCGTCTTAAGCAGTTGTGATTGGTGCCTCGATTTTGAAAAATTGGAAATGGGCTTGAATGGGCTCTTGGCCACACGGACTTGCAGAGCAAATCTCAAATTTGCCAGAAGTTCGTCAGGGTTCTCCCAGGCTAGCAACCCTCCGAGTACTGGAGACATTCATCTGCATGTACGGCAGAACCAAAATCTGCAAACTTTCCCTTAAGCTACCAGATAACGCTAGCGGTAGCTAGCTAACTTGGTTACATTTTACAAAACAAATAGTTGTAGTCTTGCAATGTGTGACCCTGCAAGATCCCCAGTCTTTATGACAGTCTTTCACATTAGATGTGAGATGTTGGTCGTCAGATGATGTCAGACTTCTTTTCAAAGTCTTCTAGTGTACAGTAGACTTTGGAGAAAACCAAAGGGAACCACACTGTTGAGCTCTATTGTGAATGTGTAAAAGAATCTAAAAAAAAGTGTGGCAGTTCCGCGTGAGTGCCCAGCATGCATTGCAAACCTTCCTTGAATAAATAAAGCTTAAAGGAAGAATACACTCATACACACAACAAAGAAAATCTCAGTCATGGAGCCATAAAGCAGTGATTATGAAAACAAAACCCTGATGGTTTAACTTCACACTGGAATAAGCTAAAAACTGTTAGAAAAACTTCTTAACTGGTAGGTAGAAACATGAGCCTCAGCCACTGATTTGCATTGAGCTTTTAGCTGCAGCATAAACATGACACATACTTGGCCCTGGTGCTGCCATGGTCTGTGCACGTGAGACCTTGCGCTGTATATCTGCACCCGCTGGCACACGATTTCTTATCCCGCAGATGTATAAGAGAATATTTCAAATCAGGTTGCAGCATGTTGTAACATCCCAGTCAGGTGGAGAGGGTTGTGTGTGTGTTCGGAGGGTTGGCGAAGGCATTCTTCTGCAGTCATTTCATTCAGCATTGACAGGAATAAAGAAGAAGTGTATCACTCCTAACAAGTCTCTACAGTGTCGGAATTTAAACCCCCACCTCGGTCCGCTATCCAATACGAGTTGAGTGGCCGGAGGAAGGCGGTGACACGATTACTTCGCTGCTCTGGAAAGTATGAGCCCTGGAGACGAGGGGTTGATTATCAGTCGGTTTATGCCGTGAGCGATTGTTGAAAAAAAATCGAGATTTACATTCTACTGTCTTGAGAATATTAAAACTGTTTGCATAAGAGTGACATATTTACATGACTGCACTCCCAAAAGATAACATGGGAGCCACTAATCTAGCCTTGTCCAAAGCCTGAGGACAGAACATGCTCTCCCTGACCAGATAAAGGAGACAACATTGACTTTGTATTATCGCTGCAGATCAGATTAATTATAAAAAAGCGGCTGTAGAGAGCTTTTCGGTAGTCATTACTGTACTTTGCTGAGTGCTGTAAACGTTCTCCTTGTGTTTGCAAGTAAAAATGAACTTTGAGAGACTCTTCAGTGTTTCTGTCTATCCTTTGATAATATAATGATCATAATTATCCACTGGGATGTAGTCTTACCCTAGAGTCACATTAGCTACAAAAGAGAGCAACATGCACTCGGTTGTGGGTGCTCCTGGGCACGATATTACGAATCCCACTATGGCCACGCGAAGACCCGCCCTTCAATAGCATTCACACACTACTATTGGCCAGGCGTCCATGCTTACATGTACAGGTCCTATACCCTGACCAATCCCCTAACCCCAACCAATCGAGCTGCTTGGTAGGGCGGGTCTTGGCGTGGCCATAGTGGGATTCGTAATTTTGACTCCAGGGCGTGCCTAGCCTACACCTGGTTGCTTGGCAACAGTAAACTGAAATTCTCCATGCTACCTTCAAGCACGTCTTCAAAGTTACTTCAGGAGGTATTGTTAAGTCACAAGAACAATGTTTTTGGATTTAAAAGTATTTCTTAGAGCTGGGCGATTTGTTTCCCTAAAAATGTTTTTATAAAAAACTTGATTTACGATTCAAGTCGATTCCCCCCCCCCCTTCCATTTAAAACAAAATAACTGCGAACTGTAAATATATTTGAAAAATATATATTTATTGTATTAATTATATTTAATTAAAGTGCATCAACATAAACAAAATTGCAAAGGCAAACCCTTTCTCTAAGTGAAAAGTCACTATATAGTGTGCTTCAAAGATTGTTAAACATCCAAATTATTTATACTGTATTTGGATTGAAAAAAAATCAAAAAAAAAATCGATGTTTTGAAAATATGAATCGATTTGACCTACCAACTTGATTTTTTTAAATCAAATCGATTTTTTTTCCCCAGCCCTAGTATTTCTCGATAAAAGTAACAAAATATATGAGATAAAATGCGAGACTTATCAGATATATACATAAACACGAAGTCCTGAAGCGTTTTCCGCCATCTTGAATGATTTTTTTCGACTCGAGCCACTGACATACGTCACGCTGCCTACACTCCGATTGGCTGTCGCTTTGTCGCGTCGCTCAGCATTTGCATGAAGTCTATTTTGGCCCCGCCTTGCTTGTGGCAGCGGCGAGCTCGTCGCTGGCAAACGGCCACTCCCGTTAAAAAATACGAATGGCCTGTCGCTTTGTCGCTGTCTGTTGTAGCTAATGTGCCTGTAGGGTTATGTTGCAAACTACAAAAGAAAAAGGACCTATTCTTCCCAGTAATAAAAAGAGAGCATCAATTTGAAGCAGTTAAACGTGTCACTGTTGCAGACAGCTGGTGGAAGAGTCTCGATTCGGTCAGTCTGTTGGCTTTACTGAGCTGTAATTTACAGAGATACAGGTGGACCGATTTTATTTGAGGGGACATTTAAAAGGAAAACAGTGGATCAAAGTTCAAATCTTGACAAGCAGAAAGCAAAAGTATGACAGTCTTTCTTCTTGTAGTCCTGATTTTGATACAAGAATATCAGCAGCCATTAACTCATAATATTACTATTATATTGCACCTTTGTTATAGAAAATAATTGCAGTGGGTTAAATTCAGACTGAATTTGAGCCGTTTTCTCATATGAACTCCGGCCAATGTCTGATAAATCAGATCCCGAGATGGTCCAAAGTTTCCCTTTTACACGTGCAGCACACAACAGAAGCATTGCATCCCCCCCGCCCCCTGAAATCTACGCTTTACAAAAGGATGTTTCCCAGTCAATACAGGAAGTGGAACTGAAGGGCAAAACGGTGCTTTAGAGAACCAAGTGAAAAGAGGACTAGCCTCCCTTTTTAACAGCACGTTTGGGAAAACGCTCGCACCTGGACAGATGGTGAAAAAAGGGGGCAGAGAGGGGAGAAGACGCAGCAGCAATGGAAAAGTCTGTGACAGATGCACATTAAAAGGGTGTGACTGCACCAACGAGTCAATACCAATGCTGCGTTTCTTCCTGCTTGACTCACTAATCTTTCAGACATTTGTTTTCTTTTATTTCTTTCCTTCTCTGTGATTCTGCTGTCCTGATTATTTGGCTTTTATATATTCTATTATCACCAGCACTGTTGTCTGTTTTATTACTCATTTATGCTGTGATTGCAATGCGTGTCTCTTGTTTCACTTACCAGCTACGCAGAGTAATTATACAACAGCAACAAAAAAAAAAAGGAGTAAACTTGATAATGAGAATGAATAAAAAGGTAACGGGAATGTTGAAAAGGAAAGAAGCTAAAACACAGAGCCAGATAGAAAAGAGGGAACGGGCGTGGTTGAGAAAGAAAACAATGGCCCGGTTCAAAGGAATAATCCCCATAATATCCGTATATCTAAATGTCCATGTTATGATCCCACGGGACTTCTGCAGAGCAAGTGATGCTCTCTCGCTATACCTTTTCAGCATTTTTGTCGCCTTGTTTGTTGCCTTTTTCAATGTCTTTTTGTCACCTTTTTCCAACTTCTTTTTGTCCCCTTTTCAGCATTTTTGTCGCCTTTTTGCCAACGCCTTTTTGTCACCTTTTCATCGCCTTTTTTGTCACCTTTTTCAACGGCTTTTTGTCACCTTTTTGTCACCTTTTTGTCACCTTTTTGCCATTTTTGTCACCTTTTTTGTCACCTTTTTGGCATGTTTGTCATCTTTTTTGACGTTTTCGTCCCCTTTTGAGCATTTTTGTCAGCTTTTTTGTTGCCTTTTCCAACTTCTTTTTGTCACCTTTTCAGCATTTTTGTCACCTTGTTTGTTGCCTTTTTTTCAGCCTTTTCGTTGCATTTTTTGTCAGCTTTTTCAATGTATTTTTGTCACCTTTTTGGCATTTTCGTCACTTTTTTAGCATTTTTGTCACCTTTTTGTCACCTTTTTCATCGCCTTTTTTGTCACATTTTTCAACGGCTTTTTGTAACCTTTTTTGACGTTTTCGTCCCCTTTTGAGCATTTTTGTCACCTTTTTTGTCACGTTAATACACGAAAGAAGAACTGTGGCTGGAGGGAGGGAGAGAGAAAGGGAGGGAGGGAACGGAAACTTACAAGAAGAATGGTTTGTTGACAGTTTCTTCAACTACATAGCTATTAGTGGAGTGGCCCCTCAGGCAAAAGTGCTCCTCCGCAGGTCAAAAAGTCAAAATGGCGCAGGCCTGAGGCGCATCCCCCCAGACAGCGGGGGTCAGGGTTATCAAACGGGACGCGACCCAAGTGGGCTGAGTGTAAACAACATTATAATGAGCACTTTTCTGAAATGCTCATACATATTTATTAGGATTTCAAGCAGGACCCACAGGTTGAAACAGGATCCTGAGAGCCCGCATATAAATACAGCAAGGCACTTAGCCCCCCCCCCCTCCCAACGTAGCACAAGTAAACTTTTTATTTCACAGTTACGGTTTACTGTCAGATTGTTTATAGATCACAACATTACTTCTATCTCTCTATCTATAAATATATTTTTTTAGGGCATTTCTGCCTCTAGTCACCAGGACAGCATGAAAGGGGAGAGAAAGGAGGAAGGCATGCAGGAAACCCGCCGTAGGTCGGACTTGGAATACACCTCTCCATGTGGGCGCACGCTCCACCAACGGAGCTACCCTGGCGCCCACAGATCTCTGTATATTTCTGACCGCACTTGAAGGCATCTTTTGTTTCCCGGCGAAAGAGAGAGAAAGAAAAGAGACGGAGCGACTGAGCTGTCAGTCGGCTGTTGCACAAACTCCCGGCACAGTTCAGAGCTTGCGTTTGGCATTTTAAAAGCTTACTTTGTGGTAGAGATAGAGGCAACGTCGTTTCCTGTTTCCTGTACGGGGCTCTCACACCGCCTCAAAAACACACCGACAAGTCTGATCGAAGGTTAAGTGACTGGGTTAACAGACAGGGATGGGACGGGATAGTTAGGTCTAGGAGAAGAGGGTGGGGTTACAAAATGTACGTTTCAGTGACAGGCGGGACAACAAC
Organism: Perca schrenkii; assembly: GCA_025617405.1. Taxonomy (NCBI): domain Eukaryota; kingdom Metazoa; phylum Chordata; class Actinopteri; order Perciformes; family Percidae; genus Perca; species Perca schrenkii. Next base: position 218,825 of record CM046800.1, read on the forward strand.
CTCCGTCTCCTGGGTGAAAGTACTGTATTGTTCGACCCATCCATCCCTCCAACCTGCCTCCTTATGTGGATGTTCAGTCTTTCATACTACTCTCTACTGCTGTCTCTCTACATACTACTCTCTACTGCTGTCTCTCTACATACTACTCTCTACTGCTGTCTCTCTACATACTACTCTCTACTGCTGTCTCTCTACATACTACTCTCTACTGCTGTCTCTCTACATACTACTCTCTACTGCTGTCTCTCTACATACTACTCTCTACTGCTGTCTCTCTACATACTACTCTCTACTGCTGTCTCTCTACATACTACTCTCTACTGTTGTCTCTCTACATACTACTCTCTACTGCTGTCTCTCTACATACTACTCTCTACTGCTGTCTCTCTACATACTACTCTCTACTGCTGTCTCTCTACATACTACTCTCTACTGCTGTCTCTCTACATACTACTCTCTACTGCTGTCTCTCTACATACTACTCTCTACTGCTGTCTCTCTACATACTACTCTCTACTGCTGTCTCTCTACATACTACTCTCTCTGCTGTCTCTCTACATACTACTCTCTACTGCTGTCTCTCTACATACTACTCTCTACTGTTGTCTCTCTACATACTACTCTCTACTGCTGTCTCTCTACATACTACTCTCTACTGCTGTCTCTCTACATACTACTCTCTACTGCTGTCTCTCTACATACTACTCTCTACTGCTGTCTCTACATACTACTCTCTACTGCTGTCTCTCTACATACTACTCTCTACTGCTGTCTCTACATACTACTCTCACATACTACTGTCTACTGTTGTCTCTCTACATACTACTCTCTACATACTACTCTCTACATACTACTCTCTACTGCTGTCTCTCTACATACTACTCTCTACATACTACTCTCTACTGCTGTCTCTCTACATACTACTCTCTACTGCTGTCTCTCTACATACTACTCTCTACTGTTGTCTCTCTACATACTACTCTCTACTGCTGTCTCTCTACATACTACTCTCTACTGCTGTCTCTACATACTACTCTCTACTGCTGTCTCTCTACATACTACTCTCTACTGCTGTCTCTCTACATACTACTCTCTACTGTTGTCTCTCTACATACTACTCTCTACTGTTGTCTCTCTACATACTACTCTCTACATACTACTCTCTACATACTACTCTCTACTGCTGTCTCTCCACATACTACTCTCTCTACATACTACTCTCTACTGCTGTCTCTCTACATACTACTCTCTACTGCTGTCTCTCTACATACTACTCTCTACTGTTGTCTCTCTACATACTACTCTCTACTGTTGTCTCTCTACATACTACTCTCTACTGCTGTCTCTCTACATACTACTCTCCACATACTACTCTCTACTGATGTCTCTCTACATACTACTCTCTACTGTTGTCTCTCTACATACTACTCTCTACTGCTGTCTCTCTACATACTACTCTCTACTGCTGTCTCTCTACATACTACTCTCTACTGCTGTCTCTACATACTACTCTCTACTGCTGTCTCTCTACATACTACTCTCTACTGCTGTCTCTCTACATACTACTCTCTACTGCTGTCTCTCTACATACTACTCTCTACTGTTGTCTCTCTACATACTACTCTCTACTGCTGTCTCTCTACATACTACTCTCTACTGCTGTCTCTCTACATACTACTCTCTACTGCTGTCTCTCTACATACTACTCTCTACTGTTGTCTCTCTACATACTACTCTCTACTGCTGTCTCTCTACATACTACTCTCTACTGTTGTCTCTCTACATACTACTCTCTACTGCTGTCTCTCTACATACTACTCTCTACTGCTGTCTCTCTACATACTACTCTCTACTGCTGTCTCTCTACATACTACTCTCTACTGTTGTCTCTCTACATACTACTCTCTACTGCTGTCTCTCTACATACTACTCTCTACTGTTGTCTCTCTACATACTACTCTCTACTGTTGTCTCTCTACATACTACTCTCTACTGCTGTCTCTCTACATACTACTCTCTACTGTTGTCTCTCTACATACTACTCTCTACATACTACTCTCTACTGTTGTCTCTCTACATACTACTCTCTACTGTTGTCTCTCTACATACTACTCTCTACTGTTGTCTCTCTACATACTACTCTCTACTGCTGTCTCTCTACATACTACTCTCTACTGCTGTCTCTCTACATACTACTCTACATACTACTCTCTACTGTTGTCTCTCTACATACTACTCTCTACTGCTGTCTCTCTACATACTACTCTACTACTCTCTCTACTGTTGTCTCTCTACATACTACTCTCTACTGCTGTCTCTCTACATACTACTCTCTACTGCTGTCTCTCTACATACTACTCTCTACTGTTGTCTCTCTACATACTACTCTCTACTGCTGTCTCTCTACATACTACTCTCTACTGCTGTCTCTCTACATACTACTCTCTACATACTACTCTCTACTGTTGTCTCTCTACATACTACTCTCTACTGTTGTCTCTCTACATACTACTCTCTACTGTTGTCTCTCTACATACTACTCTCTACATACTACTCTCTACTGTTGTCTCTCTACATACTACTCTCTACTGTTGTCTCTCTACATACTACTCTCTACTGTTGTCTCTCTACATACTACTCTCTACTGTTGTCTCTCTACATACTACTCTCTACTGCTGTCTCTCTACATACTACTCTCTACTGTTGTCTCTCTACATACTACTCTCTACTGTTGTCTCTCTACATACTACTCTCTACTGCTGTCTCTCTACATACTACTCTCTACTGCTGTCTCTCTACATACTACTCTCTACATAATACTCTCTACTGTTGTCTCTCTACATACTACTCTCTACTGCTGTCTCTCTACATACTACTCTCTACATACTACTCTCTACTGTTGTCTCTCTACATACTACTCTGTACATACTACTCTCTACATACTACTCTCTACTGCTGTCTCTCTACATACTACTCTCTACATACTACTCTCTACTGCTGTCTCTCTACATACTACTCTCTACTGCTGCCTCTCTACATACTACTCTCTACTGCTGTCTCTCTACATACTACTCTCTACTGTCTCTCTACATACTACTCTCTACATACTACTCTCTACTGCTGTCTCTCTACATACTACTCTCTACTGTTGTCTCTCTACATACTACTCTCTACTGCTGTCTCTCTACATACTACTCTCTACTGCTGTCTCTCTACATACTACTCTCTACTGCTGTCTCTCTACATACTACTCTCTACTGTTGTCTCTCTACATACTACTCTCTACTGCTGTCTCTTTACATACTACTCTCTACTGCTGTCTCTTTACATACTACTCTCTACTGCTGTCTCTCTACATACTACTGTCTTTGCATCTGTATCTGACTCTGAGAGCCACGGACCAAGCCTCAGTATTTTAAGAGTTGGGAGTGACAATGGGTTGTCACAACCGTGCAAGATGTACTCCCAAAACTTTACAGTTGTGTGTAGTCGAGATCAAAATGAAGGCTGAGTTTGAAGAGGGGTGTGGTTTGCGCAAGGGGCGCCAGAAAAAGGGGATGACCCGATTTTTGTGCGTCATTGCTAGATTTTTCCACCAGATTTATCAAGTTACTCATTCAAACGCAAATCAAAATCCAACCTGAGGCGGGTTTCCTGCATGTCTTCCCCCTCGCTCTCTCTCCACTTTCATGCTGTCCTGGAGGTTAAAAGGTAGAAACTAAAGATGGCATGATACAATTTCTTGCTTCCCGATACCGATTCCGATACCTGAACTTGCGTATCGGCCGATACCAAGTACCGATCCGATATCAGTGTGTCATATATTTTATTATGTTTTAACAGCTGTATACTACTATCCCTGTATGGATGTGATATGATTTCTGTCAGATTAAAGAAACATGAACAAACACAAACAATGAATGCCACAGAACTTTCTTTTATTAACCAGTTTGACAGTTATAACAGAAAAAGAACATAAATAAACTACTTTAATGTAGATTTTCTTACGGCTTTATTACGTGGTATCGGATCGGTGCATAAACTCCAGTACTTCCCGATACCGATACCAGCGTTTTAGGCGGTATCGGAGCCGATACCGGTACCGGTACTGGTATCGGTATCGGTATCGGACCATCTCTAGTAGAAACGCCCAAAAATAATCTTAAAAATACAAAACAAGGGATGAACAAGGCAAGCTACTAAACCGTTTACTTCCCAACAAACAAAATAAAAAAAAAGGCACAAACAGAAGGTCTCTGCTCCTCCAAACGTCCAGCAGGCACAGCGAGGCGAAGGGGCCTAAAAAACAGCTTGAGGCAACAGGGGAGCTGCAAACGCAAAGCCAATACCAGCCGTGTCAAAGGTGGGCTATCCCACCTCAGGGCTCCACGCGTTGGATTTATCTACGCTCGAATAATTTACAAGCCAGGGGGGGGTTCAAAGGGTCTGCCGCCTCGGATTCAACCGCTCCACGATGGCACAACAGCTTATGGAACACATTTTCATGTCCAGCTAATTCCACGTAATGATCCAAGTGGAAAGCTTAACAGGTAGAGGTTGGTTTTGTCACAAAAGCTGTGTGATATGCACACTAAAGTTCAATAACCTTTAAATCATACAATACCTCTCGTAAGCACAATGCAACTTCTTTTAATTAATGTAACTACCCACAAGTAAAAAGAAGAGTTTACTTTTAAACACATGGTACGAAGCAGCAGTGGAAGAGGTATTCAGATCCTTTACGTCAATAGGAGTACTAATACCACACTGTAAAAATACTCTGTGGTGTGCACTGAAAATGTAACCGAAGATGTAGAAATATCAGACAGTATCTACCTGTTATGGGACTTATAGAAACAGAAATATCAGACAGTATCTACCTATGTTATGGGACTTATAGAAACAGAAATATCAGACAGTATCTACCTATGTTATGGGACTTATAGAAACAGAAATATCAGATAGTATCTACCTATGTTATTGGACTTATAGAAACAGAAATATCAGACAGTATCTACCTATGTTATGGGACATATAGAAAAAGAAATATCAGACAGTATCTACCTATGTTATGGGACTTATAGAAACAGAAATATCAGACAGTATCTACCTACGTTATGGAACTTATAGAAACAGAAATATCAGACAGTATCTACCTATGTTATGGGACTTATAGAAACAGAAATATCAGATAGTATCTACCTATGTTATGGGACTTATAGAAACAGAAATATCAGATAGTATCTACCTATGTTATGGGACTTATAGAAACAGAAATATCAGACAGTATCTACCTATGTTATAGGACTTATAGAAACAGAAATATCAAATAGTATCTACCTACGTTATGGGACTTATAGAAACAGAAATATCAGACAGTATCTACCTATGTTATTGGACTTATAGAAACAGAAATATCAGACAGTATCTACCTATGTTATGGGACATATAGAAACAGAAATATCAGACAGTATCTACCTATGTTATGGGACTTATAGAAACAGAAATATCAGACAGTATCTACCTACGTTATGGAACTTATAGAAACAGAAATATCAGACAGTATCTACCTAGGTTATGGGACTTATAGAAACAGAAATATCAGATAGTATCTACCTATGTTATGGGACTTATAGAAACAGAAATATCAGACAGTATCTACCTATGTTATTGGACTTATAGAAACAGAAATATCAGACAGTATCTACCTATGTTATGGGACATATAGAAACAGAAATATCAGACAGTATCTACCTATGTTATGGGACTTATAGAAACAGAAATATCAGACAGTATCTACCTACGTTATGGAACTTATAGAAACAGAAATATCAGACAGTATCTACCTAGGTTATGGGACTTATAGAAACAGAAATATCAGATAGTATCTACCTATGTTATGGGACTTATAGAAACAGAAATATCAGACAGTATCTACCTACGTTATGGAACTTATAGAAACAGAAATATCAGACAGTATCTACCTAGGTTATGGGACTTATAGAAACAGAAATATCAGATAGTATCTACCTATGTTATGGGACTTATAGAAACAGAAATATCAAACAGTTTCTACCTATGTTATGGGACTTATAGAAACAGAAATATCAGACAGTTTCTACCTATGTTATGGGACTTATAGAAACAGAAATATCAGACAGTATCTACCTACGTTATGGGACTTATAGAAACAGAAATATCAGACAGTATCTACCTATGTTATAGGACTTATAGAAACAGAAATATCAGACAGTATCTACCTATATTATGGGACTTATAGAAACAGAAATATCAGACAGTATCTACCTATGTTATGGGACTTATAGAAACAGAAATATCAGATAGTATCTACCTATGTTATGGGACTTATAGAAACAGTAATATCAGACAGTATCTACCTATGTTATAGGACTTATAGAAACAGAAATATCAGACAGTATCTACCTATGTTATAGGACTTACAGAAACAGAAATATCAGACAGTATCTACCTATATTATGGGACTTATAGAAACAGAAATATCAGACAGTATCTACCTATGTTATGGGACTTATAGAAACAGAAATATCAGATAGTATCTACCTATGTTATGGGACTTATAGAAACAGTAATATCAGACAGTATCTACCTATGTTATAGGACTTATAGAAACAGAAATATCAGACAGTTTCTACCTATGTTATGGGACTTATAGAAACAGAAATATCAGACAGTATCTACCTACGTTATGGGACTTATAGAAACAGAAATATCAGATAGTAAAAATACTCTGTGGTGTGCACTGAAAATGTAACCGAAGATGTAGAAATATCAGACAGTATCTACCTGTTATGGGACTTATAGAAACAGTAATATCAGACAGTATCTACCTATGTTATGGGACTTATAGAAACAGAAATATCAGACAGTATCTACCTATGTTATGGGACTTATAGAAACAGAAATATCAGACAGTATCTACCTATGTTATGGGACTTATAGAAACAGAAATATCAGACAGTATCTACCTATGTTATGGGACTTATAGAAACAGAAATATCAGACAGTATCTACCTATGTTATGGGACTTATAGAAACAGAAATATCAGATAGTATCTACTTATGTTATGGGACTTATGGTAACAGAAATATTAGGGAGTTTCTACCTATGTTATGGGACTTAAAAAATAGACAGTTTCTGTTTGGCAGGAGGTAAAATTAGTCATCCTCAACATTTGTTGAGTCCCGGCCTGAAGAGGGTTTTGGATGCTATGGTGGAAGAAGTATTCAGATCCTTTACTTCAATAAAAGTACTAATACCACACTGTAAAAAGACTCTATTACAAGTAAAAGTTACTTAAGTCAAAGTATGTAAAGATCATCAGGATAATGTAGTTAAAGTATTAAAAGTAAAGAAAAATCCTCCCATTGTAAAGACTTAGATTCAGATTTTGCTTTGACCTTAATTATTTCAATTTTGTCTGTTTGTAGTGTGCGGAAGAAAAGGAGCGTTGTAGTCAGAATGAGCAGTGAAAGCCATGATGACTGAACACTTCCTCGGTTGCTGCTGAATATGTGTGTGTGTGTGTGTGTGTGTGTGTGCATGCATTTTAAAGTTGACAGAACCCTAAAAAATGTTATTGTGTGGCTGCCTTGTGGTGCAAATGTCCTTAAGCAACGTTTCCGGCCTGTTTGTAGTGTGTGCAAGAAAAGGAGCGTCAGAATGAGCAGTGAAAGCCACGATAACTGAACACTTTCTCTCCTCACACTTCCTGTCTGCCTGTCTCTCTCTCTCACACACACACACACACACACACACACACACACACACACACACACACACACACACACACACACACACACACACACACACACACACACACACACACACACACACACGTCGCTGAAGCTCTCAGTTTTGTCCTTGGCTGCTGCTGAATGTGTGTGTGTTTGTGTATGTATGTCTGTGTATGTGTGTATATTTGTGTGTGTGTATGTATGTGTGTGTGGATGTGTGTGTGTATGTATGTGTCTCCGTGCTTTAGTTTTAAAGTTGAAAAAACCCTGATAAAGTTTATCGTGTGGCTGCCTTGTGGTGCACATGTCCTTAAGCAACATGCTGATTAAGTTAAAACGGTGTAACAATGGTTTGCATCTATACATTTTCATTCATGACTTGCCTGGTTAAAAAAAAAGGTTAAAATAAAATAACAATTCTATTATTTTAGGACGAGGTCTCCAGAAAGTTTTAGAAAGTGTCATTGTGCTTTGACTTTTTTTTTGTTTCCGGCCTTGTAGTGTGCAGAAGAAAAGCAGCGTCAGAATTAGCAGTGAAAGCCACGATGGCTGAACACTTGTTTTTCTCTCTTCACACTTCCCGTCTCACACACACACACACACACACACACACACACACACACACACACACACACACACACACACACACACACACACACACACACGACATAGATGATAGATGTGTGGTGTGTGTGTGGTGTGTGTGTGTGTGTTTGTGTGTGTATTTAATTAGCTTTGTAGCAACTCATTTGGCAATGGCTTGAATGTAACGGACGTTTATTATTATCAAAATGTTACGTGCCAAAGCTTTAATTATTCAAATTACTCAAAAGGATTTTGCTTTGCAACTTCTCAAGAAAGATCTTTTAAATACTGTAGCTTCATAGAGAGAGACAACATGCAGCTAGTGTACTCTGGTGACTGCTTGATGGCAAAGCCAGGGCTTTTCTACCCACAGACTGAAATGAAAAAAGAGACACAAGCACCTAATTTCTCCCCGAAAGATGAAAGCGCAGCGAGCTTGTTAGGATACCGCTGCAGATTCCTCTGAGCCCCGGATGACATTTCTAATCTCAGGCGTCTCCAGTCTTCCTGCTCACATGAAATCCCTAAACCGCCAACACAAGCGCCAGATTTCAAAGTGGTTGTTTTTCACCTGTGTTTGGAACGTGGCGGCCTGAATATATGGGCTATAGGGTTTACCACAGGGGTTCTCAAAGTTCGGACCAAGCGGCAAATCAATCCGGACCCAGCCCATACTTTGTGTTAAGTATACAATACCTTAGTAACGTTTTCTTTTTTTGAATTTTTTTCTATTGTCTTTCTAAACTATCTTTTTAATAAACTGTCTGTACACTTACAAAGTTCTCAATGCTTGTGTTTACATGTAGAGACCCTCATTGTGCTACCGTGGAAGTGTGGTGCTATTTTGAGCCTTGTTAGTGGTGTAGAAATAGAGATTTATCATCTGCTCCGACGCTAGCGTTATAAGCTAATTAACTGTTTGCGCTAAAACTGGTCACATTTGATTAGCATGAAAACATGTCCCAGAGAACGGTCGACTCGGTACACGTGTTATTAACCCCTAGGTTCATTTTGTGCCAGATTTGTCCTTTAAATATACAGGAAAACAAATCAACAAAAAAAACAGAAAAGGCGACAAACAATTTGATGAAGGCAACAAGCGTCAAAAAACGTGTAAAAGGTAAAAAAAATAAACTAAAGAAAGCGGAAATAATTGTTCTTTTATTGGTACCAAATTCCATGTAATGGATCCTAAATCTGTAGAAAAGTTGTGCAGGAAAATTGAGTACTAAACTTGAGTATATGTTGCTTAAAAGTTGAAAGTGATTTGATTAAAAGGTTGTTTTGTTATTGCTGATCGTTCTGTACCTTCAGTATCTGAAAAGCCTCCGATGCTGCTTAAAAAGCAGGTATCGGTATCGGCGCGTGCTGGAGTTCATGCACCGATCAGATACCTCGTCATGTAGCCCCAAAGACAAGCTACTTCAAAGTAGCTTTATTTAAAGGTTTATTTATGGTCTTTTTCCGTTATGACTCACTGTCAAAGTCAAAGTTTTTGTTCATGTTTTCCAAAGAGTTTAACAACAATGATAGAAATCATATCTCATCCATACAGAGTAAGTAGTTTACAACTGTTAAAACGTAATAGAACATATGTATTTAACACACAGGTGTCCGATCGGTACTCGGTATCGTCCGATACGCAAGTTCAGGTATCGGAATCGGTATCGGGAAGGATAAAAAATGGTTATCAGACCAATCCCTAGTACCAGCACATGCTTTCTCTCATTTGCAGTCGCGGGGGGAGCCTTTGAGCAAAGCAATGGGCTCCAAATTACACCACTGAAAGCTTCTCGGGGACTGAGGGTTCTTGCGCTGCTCCCAGGTGTGAGAATGTCGAACAATATGAATGTGAAGCAGGTGGTTGCGGTGAACAAGCACGCTCAGCACAAAGAGTGTCCCGGGGAAAAGAATGGTTGCAGGTAAAATGTTAACTCCACTGACACATGCACAGTTTACAGAAAGAAAGTGTCGCAATGCTACAAATCTAAAAGTAATTCCTTTGAACAGTCAACAGCATCCGGCCGGATATGTACATTTCACGTACAAATCTCCATAGGATACAAATTGATCCCCTGTTTGTTGCAGTTGTTGTTGCCCTCTGGAAAGGAATCTGCAGCTGTTCCACTGCCAACGTACTGATCCGCCTGGATGAGCCTCAGTTACGAGCTCACGGTAGATTAATGCACCTCGTAACTGTCAAAATAAATCTAAACGAGGACAGGGAAGCCTGTGAATCATGGCTCATTTCAGCCTTGTCTTACAGAGAGAAATAAATGGCTCTGGAGTGCAGAAGATAAGAAATGTTTCTCCGGTCAGCATCACGGATGACTGTTGAGTCCCTGAAGCAGGGTGCCATATTCTGTTTGAAATCTTATTTATGGTAAGATTGGAGCCAAACTATCGCTCCCGATTTGTCTTCATTAGGCTAAATTCCTTAAAGAGCTCATATAAGGCTCATTTTCAGGTTCACAAATGTATTTAGAGGTTATATCAGAATAGGTTTACATGGTTTAATTTAATAATTATAATTTTTGTTGTACTGCACATTGCTGCAGCTCTTCTTTTCACCCTGTGTGTTGAGCTCTCTGTTTTAGCTACAGAGTGAGGCATCACACTTCTGTTGCATCTTTGTTGGGAGTCGTACATGCATAGTAGCTAGGTAAGGACTACTAGCCAGTCAGAAGCAGAGTATGAGGGCGTGCCATGCTAGCAGCTAGGCGAGCATTATAACGTGTGTTCCAAAGTGACCACGTTTGTCTCTGAAGTAAAGGCTGGACTACAATAGAGCTGTTTGGAGCAGTTGGTGAACAGT
>CM046800.1:235000-247500 GCA_025617405.1 Perca schrenkii
GATGTTTTTTCGACTGCCAGCGTTCACATGGTCGGGATGAGTCTTCTTCTTCTTCTTCTACCAACAGTTGGCCGTAGCCTAGAGCATCAGGTGGTGAAAACATGGAGGCCACAATAACCAAAGATTTGCTGCCGTTTTCTTATGAGAGCATCCAAACAGCACATGGACAGATGTTTGTTTGCGTTATCTGCAGGACAACCAATGGGAATGGTCACAGATAAGGTGTTTTTTTTATACATAGGCCTATTTATGAATAATTTGAAACATGTTATGTCTGTGTATGTTTCTTGGCAGAGGTGTTTGTCCACAATAAACAGTTTATTGTCATTGAAATATGTTCAGTGACCCAAAGTCGCCTCCATCAAACGCCAGCTGCCAACAACGCGTCACCAACTGGGAAACTCTGTTAGCAAAATCTAGCCCGAGTTTCCCACCTCTGATTCCCACAGAAAGTGACGTGAAAAATGTTTTTCCGATGTCTATGAACGCAGCATGAATCAATGTAGCAGTATGGTCAGAGCTGCAGCCAGTTTTATGGGTTTTATGTGTACAGTTGCCATGGCAACGTATATATTCCCGTATGACTTCTTCTGTCAAAATGAAAGGATGTGTTTGCTGCCTTTTCATCTTTAACGGTTAACAGTAATGGTAACTATAGCTAGCTATACTGATAAAAAAAATAGTTAGTGCTGGAAGCTACCGTCAACTTTTAAGGTGGATAGTTTTCTTGCATGTTAAACAGTGCATGAGTTGCCGTCACGAATCAATCATTACACCTTAAAGAGTTGATATTATGCTAATTTTCAGGTTCATAATTGTATTAAGAGCTTATATCAGAATAGGTTTACATGGTTTAATCTTCAACAAACACCATATTTTTGTTGTACTGCACATTGCTGCAGCTCCTCTTTTCACCCTGTGTGTTGAGCTCTCTGTTTTAGCTACAGAGTGAGACATCTCACTTCTGTTACATCTTTGTTGGGAGTCGCACATGCTCAGTAGCTAGGTAAGGACTACTAGCCAGTCAGGAGGAGAGTATGAGGGCGTGCCCTGACAGTACCTAGGTAAGGACTACTAACCAGTCAGAAGCAGAGTATGAGGGCGTGCCCTGACAGTAGCTAGGTAAGGACTACTAGCCAGTCAGAAGCAGAGTATGAGTGCGTGTCCTGACAGTAGCTAAGTAAGGACTACTAGCCAGTCAGAAGCAGAGTATGAGGGCGTGTCCTGACAGTAGCTAAGTAAGGACTACTAGCCAGTCAGAAGCAGAGTATGAGGGCGTGTCCTGACAGTAGCTAGGTAAGGACTACTAGCCAGTCAGAAGCAGAGTAAGAGGGCGTGCTACGCTAGCAGCTAAGCGAGCATTATAAGGTATGTTAGAAAGTGACGTACGTTTGTCTACAATAGAGCTGTTTGGAGCAGTTTGTGAACAATCTTTTCTGTTGGAGATGGTAAGTCCCTTTTGGGGGGGGACTTTGAGCTTTTTCACTTTGTAAACCTACGACATGGACCAAAAAAGATATATAACGCAATTAAGCAAAGGGTAAAAGCCAAAAAGCACAATATGAGTACTTAAAATGTCAAGATAACAACTATGACCATTCCCCTCTGTTTTTATTGTCTCTCGTGCACAATATACACTTTGGTGATGATTGGATCCACAAGCCCCTTAAGAAATGTATAAAAATAGTTTTTTTATTAGTGGTTATCAAATAACGAGAAAGACTCAGGAGGGGTTACGGCAGCCCTCTGTTCACGGCACTCCAGCATTAGTTTGTTTTGCATGAAGACGTTCCTTTGAAAAAGGATCCACTTTTATCTGCCTCGGATTCAACCTTGCGGCAAACTTCACAAAAGCATAGTAGTCGTTTCATCGACATCCTCTACTGCAACCCAAGAAAACTCCTTATTATTCCAGGACACTTGAAACTCTTTGCTTTTTTTCCCTTCTTCTTTCTTAACAAGAGGCCGCCACCAGTCACGCGCCACTAGCGCCTACTCAATTGTCGATTGACCAAATCAAATCATAAGATAAGACTTTGTCGGTTACACAAGGGTTATAGAAAATTGCCTTTGACAAGGCTCCAGTCACAAAGAGACGTTCTCACGGACATATAAAAGCAAGACGTGGGGGTGGTGAGGTGTCAGCTGACTGAGGTGTTCATTTTGTGCTGTTCAGTGTGGCAATGGACCTTTATCACAGCAGACATGTTGACTTGTCATAGTAGGAAAAGCACAGCTGACATTGATAACGTTAATGATGGCTCAGTTCCATCAAGTGTCCCAGTAAGATATTTCAGTGAGTCAGCATGAACAATACCAGGACCTCTCCTAAGTGGAATGCAGCCATCAGTAATGGTTTAATACCAGGACCTCTCCTAAGTGGAATGCAGCCATCAGTAATGGTTTAATACCAGGACCTCTCCTAAGTGGAATGCAGCCATCAGTAATGGTTTAATACCAGGGTCTCTCCTAAGTGGAATGCAGCCATCAGTAATGGTGTTGAACACACCTGCTCTTTTCCATGTCAACATGTCTGCTGTGAAAAAGGTATATTGCAGAGGGGATGAAGGATTTCTTGTAGATAATTTAAGGTACCAGTGGTACCTTAAAACGCCTGCCTGATGGTAGTAGCTGGAAGGAGTGATGCAGGGGGTGAGAGGGGTCCTCTGTGATCAGGTTGGCTTTGCCAGTTATTTTGGCAGCGTGATTCACTACATGTGAGTCTTGTTTTGTGTTTAATGGTGGGCTGGTTGTACCAGGAAGAGATATTGAAATTTTGAATTCAACGAGCAAGAGGGGTGTGCAAGAGAACCATAACGCAATTTATGATACGATGATAAGTGTGTTGCTGCTGCTATTTACTTGCCCCACGCCGCGTTTTACTTTCCCCAGGCCATCGGACAACCCTTAACGTTGAACCGCGGTGTATCCTAGATGTTATTCTGGCTCTCATTCGGCAGCGTTTTATTTCACTTTGACAGCCGTTCTCGGCCGAACCAGATTAAGTTATTTTGGCGCTCGGTCTGCAGATTGTGGTGGAATTAAATCACCCCGACTGCGTGGAGCAGGTCGTACGAGCGGCGGCAACACAGCTGTCACCAACGTGCTGCTGGGAGTTCTTGTTGACATTATTTTCACAGGTACGTCGCCACCTCTGGGGACCGAGTTCACACTGTTTTCTACACCGAGCTGTGAAAAGCAACTGTGTGTGTGCGTGTGTGTGTGTGTGTGTGTGTGTGTGTGTGTGTGTGTGTGCGCAGTGTAGTCTGTGAGTGTGTGTGATAGACAGACAGACACAGAGGGACAGAGAAGAGAAAAGAAGTTGTGATGTTCTCTAATGAGAGCTCTCACAGGACAAGAAAAGGAACTAAAACCACAGGAAGTCACACAGGTCCACACACAAACACACACCAGCATCCGAGGACAAAACTGAGAACTTCAGTGACACATGCCTGTATATCTGTGTGTGAGTGAGACAGGAAGTGTGAGGATTAAAAAAAATAAATAAATAAATAAATATATATATATATATATACACAGTGTTCAGTCATTGTGGCTTTCACTGCTCATTCTGACCACAACGCTCCATTTTCTTCCGCACACTACAAACAGGCCGGAAACGACAATCTTTGCGAGCGAGTCAAGCCTCGTCATATAGAATGCGTCTATCTTTCTCTTACCGTGACGAGGAGCTGAGACGCGAGCCTGCACGGACGTGCTGCGTAGATTAAATAAAGGGTGCATATCAGTTGCGTGAGACGAGTGAAAATGGAGGCTACAGGAAGCTACAGTTGGTTTCCAACTGAAGCCTGTGAGTGGCCGACAGGCGGAAAGCTTTTATTGGCATCATTAAAAGGTGCTCTAAGTGATGTGATGCGTTTTTTTTTTAGGCTTTTTTTAAGGTTTTTTCAGACAGCTAGCGGATAGTGAGGAGATGTCCTGTTATATCCTGTTTTATATAGCAGATGTTAATAGTGTTTATCTTATGTCCTGTTATTTATATCTGCCAAATGGGACTACATATGGCACTTTTACGTGTACTGCTGTACATGTTCATTAAATGTGCATTGTCCTTAAATAAATACATAAATATATGTTTGATGTATGTGACAACAAATGTTGTAGCCTAAAAAACGCGTCACATCACTTAGAGCACCTTTAACCCTCGTGTTGTCTTCCCTGTCGACCGTGCAACTTTGTGTTTTTCTGGGTCGAAATTTCAAACATTTTGTTGTTCTTTTTCTACACTTTGACGTTTTCTTGTCGATTTTATTCCAATATTTTGTCACAGCGGCAACGAGAGGAGAGGATGACAGGCAGCAGAGATGGATCGATTGTTGGAAAGGAGAAAAGGTGTCATCATTCAAAAACATACTGTACAGTGTGTGCAAGGAGAAATACAACTCATCTGTCAGTCACACAGGAGGGAAAGAGAGAGACTGAAAGAGAAAGGCCTTGTCAAATAAGGAAACAAGTAAGAAAAAGACAGCGAAAGAGAAAAAAGGCAAAAAAGTGAGAAAGGGAAACAGAACTAGAACAGCACGAAGCCGGAGACAGATATGGCGTAGATAAAGAAAGAGAGCAAACGGTTAGAAAAGGGAGAAGAGAAATGAGGAAGCCTGTGACAGAAAGAAGAGGCTATACAATAAATAAATGACAAAGAAGCAACAAGGAGATAAGGAAAAAGCAGGTGACAGTTTGAGATAAAAGTGAAAGAAAAAGCGATCTGGAGAGGAAACCATGGGGGCAAAGAAAATGAGCGCATAGAACCAAAAGTGAAAGAGAACGTGTGAAAGAGAAAGTGTGTTTTCTCTCGGCTGAATCTGGAAGGGAACAAAACGACAGTGTGACAGTTTAGCTCTGCAAAAAGCCCCCCCGAGGGAACGGCAAGTCGACCAGATATTTACAGCACGGAAACAAACTAAACAAAAGAAGAGAAAAAAGGAGAAAAAAGGAGAAAGCGATTACAGCCACTGACGGATACACTGGATGGTATTCCCAGGACGGAGATGAGCAGATTGAGGACGCAAAAAAAAAAATAGAGGGAAAACGAAGAGAACACGTAGTTTCTGATATGATTCATGACATTCATAGGCTGGAAGGAACGAACGAAAGAAGCAAAAACAATAGAAAACGAAGAAAATAATGACATACCACAACGCGTTGAGCGAGACACTGGAAACTCATCTAAGCTTTAGAAGAGAGATCAGCAACCTTTACCATCACAAGAGCCTAAAAAAAACTAAACTCATTTAAGCCTTGAATTTTGGGGGGATTTTTTTATCCAGTTCTTAAAAATAAAGCTTTTTTTCGCCAATTTCTCGCGGCAGATCAAACATACCGGCAGGCCAGCGGCGTTGAAAAGCAGACAGATCTGTCCATTCGCGATTAAATCCCCTTGTTTTCCTTCCATATTAAAGCGCCCATATTACTGCTCATTTTCAGGTTCATAACTGTATTTTAAGGTTGTACCAGAATAGGTTTACATGGTTTAATTATCAAAAAGACACCATATTGTTGTTGTACTGCACAGCTCTCTCTCACTGCTGCAGATCCTCTTTTCACCTGGTTTCTGTTTTAACTACAGAGTGAGACCTCTTTTCATCTTCTCAGAAGAAAGTGTTTTTTTCATAATATGGGCACTTTAAGCTTAAAAAAGTGAAACCCATTGCTAGCCTAGCTTGCCTAGCCACCGAGGATTCGGTCCATTCGGCAAAAGAAAAGTCGCCAAGCCGTTAGTGACGTCTATAGTCTGTGACGCAATAGTCTACGTCCACGACGTTCCACTTCTGGGATTGCTCCGTTGCAGAAAGAAATTTATGAGGACTTAACTGCTCCTCAGATCTCTGCAGGGTAAATCCAGACAGCTAGCTAGACTATCTGTCCAATCAGAGTTTTCTGTCGCACGACTAAAACTACTTCCGAACGTACACATGTTCCACCAAAACAAGTTCCTTCCAGAGGCTATTTTGCAGAGGCACCTTGGCTCCATCCGGAGCTTAGCCCCGCCCTCAAGAAGATTGTGATTGGTTTAAAGAAATGCCAATGAACCAGAGCAGGTTTTTCTCCCATCCAGGAATGCTGTGTGGACTAGCCTGACCCTCCTCCGCAGCGCTGTGGAGGAAGGTTGTTTTTTTTTGTCGAAGCCAGGGAGCCACGGGAGAGGAGCCACAGGTTGCTGACCACTGCAACTACAAGAATCCAGTTGATTCAGACATTTTGAAATTGACAAAGTTTGAAAAACACTTGTGGTTCAGCATGTTAGTGAAATTCCTATTTGTCTTAAAAAAAAGGTGTAAAGACATCAAATCCAGTCCGATAAAAGAGTTGAATATAAAACAAATCCTGGGATAAGAACAAGCTTCATATACTTGCAAACCAAAGTTCATATTTGAACTGCCTTTTATTATCTCTGAGCTTCTACATATGTATATTGTCCAACCATCCGATGTATGAAACTTGTTGAGACCAACCATGAGAGCAACGAGACCTCCAAACCATAGGGGGTTTAGATATGTCCTTGTATGTAAACCTACAATATCCAGCGCTGCATATCCTGTAGGGGTGGGGGGTGGGGAATCAATACAGCATAGTATTGCGATATTTTCCGTGGCCACACTGTTATCGATACACAGATGCCAAGTATCAATCTTTAATGATATCATCTTGATCACGCCTGCAGCTTGTCCACAATGCGGCTGCTATATTGTTGACTGGTACCAGAAGGAGGGACCATATTTCCCCGATATTGGCTTCACTTCACTGGTTGCTAGCAAAGGTAGAATTGATACAGTTAGCGTTGCTGGAATCACTTTTTTTTTGTTTTTCATCAAACCGCAGTTTTCCAGCAATTTCATTGCATAAAATTGCATAAATATCACCGCATATTCCATCGCATTTTTTAAGAAAACGTGCTAGTTAATCAAGGATTTTTGCCCGTAACAATCACAAAAAAAACTCCGCATTTTTCTGAAAGGACTGAATTATGGTTGATCTTTAACCTTACGTCACTCCTCCAGGATCCTTAAGGCAGTTACACACCGACCAGACGGCCGACCGTCGGTAGAAAAGCCAGTGGGACCGATCAGTCTCCCAGAGTTGTAGGGGTGGGAATCACCAGAGGCCTCACAATACAATATCATCACGATACTTATGTCACTATACGATATTATTGGGATTTTAAACATATTGCAATATTCTGCGATATATTGCAATGTATTACCTTTTTTCCAACTTCAAATTTTTCCCAGTTTCAAATGATGTCCCCAAAAGAAAATGTTGTCAGCATCTGTTTTATCTAAAAAAGATACTTTTCTCTGTTTGTTCATCTCACTTCAATTTTATTGGTGCAAAATGGGGATTGTCAAGCAGACAGACTGACCAACACATATATCATAAAAGATCCATACTTGGCGTCTGTGTATCTATACAGTATTGTCACGGAAAATATTGCGATACTATACTGTATCGATTTCCCCCCCCCACCCCTACAGAGTTGGTCCAAAAAGTGCCACAGAACACACCGAAGAGACAAGACGTAATATGTCTCCATAACAGCAGTAGCGCTAATCTGTATTGTTGCCCCAAAAGATGAAAACCGGCAGCTGATTGGACGAACGCGTCACGTGGGTTCTGGTTTCTCCCGGAAATTCAAAGCCAGACTGTCGTGGCGGCTCGTTCAGAATACGATCTCATATTGGACTAAAAGAGTTCACCGAAACGTGTTTCTGAGAACATTTTAACACTAGAAGTGCCGGAATTCCATAACTACAAGAACTGCCGTGAGCGATCATTTTGAACACCAGATTCCAAACTCTATAATCTCTCATGATAAATACCTAATTGCGATATTGTATTATGTATTGTGTTATGATATCTTTAGACATCGTAATAACACCGAAATGTACATTTTAACCAGTTTAATTATACATTTGAGTAGTACGTGTTTCAATAATTCATATCATGGCATGGTAAACCGTAATTATTTCATACATTCATATCCCGAAAAATATGTTGTGGAAATTCATTCAACTTAACTCATAACAGCCAAATAACAATTAAAAGTATCTTATTTGAACATTTAGCTTTAACCTATAACCTGGCACTGCCTCCGTTTTTGTGTGTGCTGCGGTGCGCAGTGCTGCTCGGACCGCGACTCTGGCTTTGCCTTCGGCCCATCGGTGATGCCCACACTTGTTACTCGAGACCGCTAGTTACGTTTCTCTGTTAGAGACTATGGTAGTTACTAAGCAACCAAGATGCATCTTCAACCGCGCGAAAGATTAAAAACAATACCGCAAAAATCCGAGCAGTCAATATGACCGTCTATGGCTGAAATGGGTAAAAGTGATTGTATTTTCTTTGCCTTTTGTGTAATGTATGTAAAAACAATTTTAAATTAAAACACAGACTCTTTTAGGAAAAGTCAGGCAGCAGCAGGATTGTATTTTTTTTATTCAGCAAAGTTATTACACATATAAATTTGAAAACTGTCAAAATGACCAGCATGGCAGCTCTAGTGTTAAAAGAGAAATAGGCCGTGCAGTCACTGAATCTGTCTTCATTTAAGATCAACAAAAGTCAGTTTAAAAGATTTTCATCAGATTTTGCGAGACTGTAGTCACGCTCATCCCAGGTCGGCCAAAATGAAGGCCGACACGGAACACACTGCACAGACTCGAGTCACCGACCTTGCCAGACTGTCCAACAGCCGATTATCGGCTTGATGCGTCAGCGCCTTTAGATCGTCTAATCAGTTCCTATTAGCTATTCCACAGTCTCGGATGTGATCGGGCCTTTTGAGTTGTGGCCCCGAGACTGTGAAATAAACTTACCGTTCATATTAGGTCCTCCTCTACTGCCGAGATCCTTAAAGCTTTAGTAACTTTTGAACGTCAGTTACATTCAAGCCGTTGCCAAATGAGTTGCTACAAAGCTAATTAAGACTATCATCTCCACACAACTCTCTTTGTGTTTCTCAGCGTGACTATGTTCAGAAGATTGTAGGGCTGCCACCTCTTAGCCGATTAGTTGACTAAGAGGTCGTTTTGGTCTTAGTCGACTAAGATTTCTTTAGTCCATTAGTCATTTTTTATGCTTATTCATGCTTAATTTCTCATTTCCAAGAAACTTCTGAGCACATTTATGGTAAACACAAGATTTAAAGTGGTGCTTTTGCAGGATTAATTGTGGAGAAACTCAGTTTTATAGATGGTTAATTAACTACATTTATATTGTGCTTTTCTAGTCTTAACCACCTCTCAAAGCGCACAGCTCTGTCAATTAAATCAACTAATCGATTAGTCGACTAAATTGAATAATTGTTAGTCGACTAAGAATTTCTTTAGTTGAGGACAGCCCTAGAAGATTGTGGCGTCCGGTGACTTTTCCGCGCAAAAACTCCAGTGAAGATAATGACCTCTTCTGAAGAGTCCATTATGTTTTTTTAATCCCCCGTGTCCTCCTTGGCTATTAGCAACTGTGTGGAGGAAGGGTGGGGGCGCGTGAGTGATCACGGAAGGTTTGTATCATGTGGACGCACCGACAGTTTTGGTTCTTTACTTAGAATTCCTCACGGGGAAGGAAGAAACTACGCACCGTAGCTTTAAGTCTCGTCTTAAAACACATTTGTATTCTTTGGCGTTCGACTCAGTTTAGGGACATTTGTACTGATGTGTGTTGTTTGTATCATGTTTATTGTGTCTATGTTTTTATCGTCTTCCAATGTTTTTTATAATATAACTTTGTACAGCACTCTGTTCAGCTTAGGTTGTTTTTAAATGGCTCTATAAATTAATTGACTTGAGTATATGACAGATTTCCACAGATGTCCGCCGCTGTCTAGAAATCAACAAACTGAATACATTCGGTGTTCTCCCGCCATGTGTACAGCAACACATTGTGTACACACAAAACATGAACAAATCCACATCAACGATCCGCAGTATTGACATATGCAGCAGTGCAAATCCACGTCTCGACTGCCCCCCCGTTCTGCTGCACGTCGCCACAGTTGACACAATGTTCGTGCTGACAAGCGTACCCAAGCCTGGCTTTTCTCTCCACACCGACAGTCTCGGTGTAAATACATCCTCGCTACAGAGACATTAACTGTCCAAGTAAACAAGAAAAAAAAATAAAAAAGCACACGAATCATATAAAAGAAACTTGCCACAACTTTGTGTTCAACTCATACAACTGCCTCACTGAAGATGCTCGTACCAACGCATTGCGTAAAAAATGTAATACATTTTCACTTCATTATGTAATAATCAGAGATGGAAAGAGTGCAAAAATAATTTTACTTAAATATAAGTAAAAGCAGTTGTATTTTGACAAACTTTTACTTAAAAAGGTCCCATGGCATGAAAATGTCACTTTATGAGGTTTTTTAACATTAAAAACATAGTGGCTAGAAATGGTGATAGGTGTAAACCGAGCCCTGGGTATCCTGCTCTGCCTTTGAGAAAATGAAAGCTCAGATGGACCAATCAGAATCTTCTCCTTATGAGGTCATAAGGGGAAAGGTTACCTCCCCTTTCTATGCTTTGCCCACCCAGAGAATTTGGCCCACCCATGAGAGAGAGAGACATCATGGCTTTCAAACGAGCAAAGTGGCAGTTGGTCAAGACCACACCCCCACTCTCCTCCTCAATAGCTACAGACACAGAAATGGCACATCCTAAGGAAAGCTCATTGTGGGACTGGTTCTAGTGGCTGTAGTTCTGCACCAAGGCTGAATTTTGGGAAAGAGACTTCAGATACAGTATTAGGGGACCACTAAGGTCTATATAAAAGAGACTTCAGATACAGTATTAGGGGACCACTAAGGTCTATATAAAAGAGACTTCAGATACAGTATTAGGGGACCACTAAGGTCTATATAAAAGAGACTTCAGATACAGTATTAGGGGACCACTAAGGTCTATATAAAAGAGACTTCAGATACAGTATTAGAGGACCACTAAGGTCTATATAAAAGAGACTTCAGATACAGTATTAGGGGACCACTAAGGTCTATATAAAAGAGACTTCAGATACAGTATTAGGGGACCACTAAGATCTATATAAAAGAGACTTCAGATACAGTATTAGAGGACCACTAAGGTCTATATAAAAGAGACTTCAGATACAGTATTAGAGGACCACTAAGGTCTATATAAAAGAGACTTCAGATACAGTATTAGAGGACCACTAAGGTCTATATAAAAGAGACTTCAGATACAGTATTAGAGGACCACTAAGGTCTATATAAAAGAGACTTCAGATACAGTATTAGGGGACCACTAAGGTCTATATAAAAGAGACTTCAGATACAGTATTAGGGGACCACTAAGGTCTATATAAAAGAGACTTCAGATACAGTATTAGGGGACCCTAAGATCTATATAAAAGAGACTTCAGATACAGTATTAGGGGACCACTAAGGTCTATATAAAAGAGACTTCAGATACAGTATTAGGGGACCACTAAGGTCTATATAAAAGAGACTTCAGATACAGTATTAGGAGACCACTAAGGTCTATATAAAAGAGACTTCAGATACAGTATTAGGGGACCACTAAGGTCTATATAAAAGAGACTTCAGATACAGTATTAGGGGACCACTAAGGTCTATATAAAAGAGACTTCAGATACAGTATTAGGGGACCACTAAGGTCTATATAAAAGAGACTTCAGATACAGTATTAGAGGGACCACTAAGGTCTATATAAAAGAGACTTCAGATACAGTATTAGGGGGACCACTAAGGCCTATATAAAAGAGACTTCAGATACAGTATTAGGGGACCACTAAGGTCTATATAAAAGAGACTTCAGATACAGTATTAGGGGACCACTAAGGTCTATATAAAAGAGACTTCAGATACAGTATTAGGGGACCTCTAAGGTCTATATAAAAGAGACTTCAGATACAGTATTAGGGGACAACTAAAGTCTATATAAAAGCATCCGAAGAGCACCATGTCACGGGACCTTTAAAAGGTGCCCTGCCACACGTACAGTATTTCATGACTTTGTGGTAATGTCTGAAGTTCTACCATGGACTCTGATACATTTTTTGTGTGGAAATAATGCCTTTGTTACCTTGTTAAAAGCCATTCTAGCGTGGTATAGAAAGCCTGCAGGAAGACTCAGCTCGATTTGAGCTAAGCTGCTTGACTCTGATTGGCTAACAGCTAGCCAATGAGAGCCTGGCTATCCGCATGCTTTACCCAGCGCAACTGGGCGAGCTCATGAATAGTAATGAGCTCAGGCAACATGATGTCAGACTGACCAGCTTTTGTAATTGGTCTGATTTCTCTGCTTATTTCTGTTCAGTGGCTAGAGCTGACAGAGGAGGTAGCAGTTCATCTTCACATTCACCACATAACACAAAAACATATGGACCTGACAGATTTAAAAAAATACAAGGAATGACGTTTTTTGTGGCAGGGCACCTTCAAGTAAAAGTAAAAATACCGGTATAAAAATTTACTCAAATAAAAGTAAAACCTTAAA
>CM046800.1:252500-285000 GCA_025617405.1 Perca schrenkii
GAGCGAAGCAAGAGATCAGATGAGTTATGGTGCTCTCGTGTCAGATTAAACTCCTCATCCATCACGCAGTGGAGGACAGACAGCGAGAGAGTAAGACCGACAAATAGTCTAATGAGCAGGGTAGACGGGGACATGCAAACGCCACGGAAAAGCTGCGATGTAAAAAAGGTATTACTGTATAACCTCAGCCCCTGAGATACAGTCGGGCGTCTCCCTCGTCTTCTCCTCAGACAATTAACAAAACTCCCTCAACTCTTCCCGAGCATATTAGAATGGGACTAGTCTTGCATTGCCTAGGCCTGACCTAAATCTAAACAGTGCTGCCAGGTGAGGTGCGGCTACACCACAGATAGCCTACATCCTTTGCTATTAAACACATAAACACTGCACGCAGTAGGATAGCGCTACAACCAACCAGAGCAACGCTAGGTGATAGATTCAACTTTTGCCACCGACTCTATACACGATGTGATTGGCCTGACTAGAGTTTGGTTTTTCCAGCTCGCAAAGCCAACGGAGAGTTGCTAGACGGACCCTGGCTGCGTCTAGATTTCTAGGCTACATGTCAGAGCTACCTTTCAAGCCTAGAGGGGGGGCGAGTATGTTAGGGCTGTGCTCGATTGAAGAAATCCTTAGTCGACTTACACTCATTCAATTGTACCGACTAATCGATTAGTGGATTTAATCGACAGATCTGTAAATCAGAGTTTCTCCACAAAGAGTCATGCAAAAAGCACCACTTTAATTCTTGTGTTTACCAGAGATGTGCTCATACGTTTCTTGGAAATAAGTCATTCAGCATGAAAAAAGCATCAAACATGACTAATGGACTAAAGAAATCTAAAGTTGACTTAGACCAAAACGACTGATTAGTTGACTAATCGACTAAGAGGGAGCAGCCCTAGAGTGTGTCAGAGTAGAGTTTTCCTTTTAAGACACACACCGTCGAGCCTGGAATGTGTCGCGAGAGAATTCGCTGCAGCCTGTACGCACCGAGACCAGCTTCGGAGACAAGAAGGGCTGTTAGATTAGGGAAAACCAATCATAATCGCCATTATTTGGGACCATATTGAAATTATTTAACACAATAACTCTTGGAAAGATGTTGCGTTTATCGAACTTCAGAAAAACCGTGAGAAAGTTAAACAAATCAACAGTAAAAAAAACACCTTGAAGTTTTCACTTTTGAACTTTTTTTATTTATTCAGAAATCAAGATTTTTTTTTTTCTTTTAATAGCTGAAGATGTGAAAAGGGAGAGAGCTGGGCTATCCAGGCGCCCGACAAAATAAGAGTTTACGCAAAACGTAACGTGCAAAAATAAGAGTTTTTCCTCGATTTCTCAGGTTTTTGCTAGGAAGCCGTAATCGCGATTAGTTTCGATAATTGCACAGCCCTAGAGATGTGAGTGCAGAACGACACACACACACAACAACAACAACAACAACAACAGATGGCGGAGAAGCCCAACCTTCAGACTGACAGCCATGCAGGCAGCTGTTGAAGGTCTGATCAGTGAGGCTGGAGCTGTGGTATTTCGGCAAGTGTGGGCAGGGAGCCGACTGTCAGCTGTGAGAACAGAGAAGCTGACAAACAAGAGGCGAAGAAGCCACTTTGAGACAGAACGAGAGAGAAAGAGAGAGAGCAAGAGAGAGAGACAGAGAGAAAGAGAGCTGGGAAGCAAGGAAATGGTGCTGAGACAGGGCTTGAAGTGAAAATTAGAGAGACAGAGAGAACAAGAGGGGGAGAGGGAGAAAGGGAGAGAGACTGAGGGTGGACAGACAGACAGACAGACAGACAGACAGACAGACAGAGAGAGAGAGAGAGAGAGACAGAGAGACAGAGAGACAGAGAGAGAGAGAGCTGGGAGGCGAGAAGATGATGCTGAAACAGGGCTGGAAGTGAAAATTTAAAAAAGGGAGAGGAAGCTAAGGGAGGAATAGAGGGAGAAAAAATAGGACAGCAGATAGTCTCATCATAAGAACCTACATCTAAAAAAGCACGCCTTTGAAGGGAAGTGTGTCAAATTGAATTTAATACTTTATTTGAGAAAACGTCCCAATACTTTCATCATACCATTTGACCTGCTTGTTACATTCTCCATACAACCTCCGGAAGGAGAACGTCTGTCTGCACAGAGAAACACGGAAATATTTTCAAACATTTCAGCGCGATTAATCGCACCACCGTCCATAGTTAACTCACGATTAATCGCACATTTTGATATCTGTTTCGAAATGCACTTCAACAAAAAAGGGGGATCTTTTTCAAGTTTCTAGAAAGTACTAAACTCTGTGATGCCACAATTTCCCACAGTTGATCTGCTTTTTTCGATTATCCAGTCTTCTATATTACTAACTCTTGATTTATGAAGTGTGTATAAACTTTTGGATGGAACTGTACACACCACTTTCCTAAAGCCAAGTGGCGTTGTTATCTGGACGCATTTTGAGCTTTTCCACGTAGATGTCCACGCTGTAAACAGCGGATGTAAACATACACACTATGTGGCGTGTAATGTTGAAAAACGCCCCTTGCGGCACGCGATCCCGGCTCTCCTGGGTGAAAGTCCTGTGTTCTACCCATCCGTGGACTTACGTCCTTTCATACCACTCGCTACGGTGAAAAATCACGCGTAATGTAGGTCAACGGGGGCCGAACGCCGTTGGTAAACACGCTAAAAAGCGATTATGTGTCTTGATAACACGCCAAAACGGCATGCGAATTGGCGTGTTATACATACGCCACTTCATGACATCAGTCTGGCAGGTGCGTTAATCGCACATCAAAAAAAAAGTGTGGCGTTAAAAAGGAATTTGCGTTTAACTCGCTATTATTGCGTTCATTTTAACAGCCCTAATTAGAACGAGTAGATGAAGACGGAGGTTAACGACAGATAATAAAACTCACACGTTGAGCCGTTGGATGTCACCTAAACTTCCAGGAACATGATCTGCTTTTCCTCTAAAGCCGAGACAGACGGATAAAAATAAAACTTATCAAAGTATCAATGTTTGTCTTCACAACCTGAGAGCACAGAGTTTCTCAATGTTGAACTTATAGACTGGTGTGGATAAGAAGAAAAAGGCAGGGAGGAGAAGATTGGAAATTTCTGAGGGAGTGTGTCTATCTAAAGTCAACACACACAAACACACACACACACACTATGTGAGGTTTGGCATCATACATAACTGTTTTAATAAGGAGGAAACAATGAAAAATAAAACCAAATAGTGTCGAAAGACCAAAAGATCGAAGAGAGTAATAAGAAAAAGTGATGGAAAGAAAAAAAAACAAAAAAACATAGCAGTCAAGAGAGAAAAGCAGAAAGCTTATGAAGAAAAAGAGAGCTTGAGGGTGTGTGTGTGTGTGTGTGTGTGTGTGTGTGTGTGCTCTCAAATAATAAGCGGGGTGGAGTCATATAAAAAAGCCAATCTTTTTAACGCTGGTTGGCTTCTCTTTCCCCCATCTGTCGCCTTTAGCCTGTGGCCAGTTAGAGAAGAGCTATGGCAGGTCACACACACACACACACACACACACACACACACACACACACACACACACACACACACACACACACCAAGAAGAAAACCATAAACCATATTCAACATGTAAATAAGAAGACAGCAGAACAGCTGACTGTTAAGTGATTTAGGTTCAAACATCACGAAGCAAACTACTAAACTGCACAAGAACACGCAACCATGAATCTGACACAAACTAAGCGGTATGCTCTCTCTTTTATACCTCAGTCTATCAGACCGCACAACAAGCACTTTAAACGTTCATTTTTATAAATTTTGTATTGTATTTATGTATTGTATTGTATTATATTAGGCGGGTGTGAGCACTGTAATTTCCATTTTTATGGATGAAATAAACTTGACTTTGACGGCATCGAGACAGACATGGTTGGCTTTGCTAATTCACGCAGCGGAGGAACAAGTATTCACTTTCTTTACTTCAGTGACAGTAGCCTATACCTTTTCTACAGACTAGGTGTCCCTGAAGAACGCGCGTATCTAACATAACCGTAGTTCTGCATTACGCGAGTTTTAATCATTTTTAAACCGTGCGTTCTCCGTGTAAATTGACGCGCCGAGCCGTGACGCCAGTCCCGAATACATGAACCGTTCCACCTATTAGGCACAGTACTGTGAGTAAATACTAGGGCTGCCACCTCTTAGTCCATTAGTCGACTAATCGGTCCTTTTGGTCTCAGTCGACTAAGATTTCTTTAGTCCATTAGTCATTTTTTATGCTTATTCATGCTTAATTACTTATTTCCAAGAAACTTCTGAGCACATTTATGGTAAACACAAGATTTAAAGTGGTGCTTTTGCAGGATTAATTGTGGAGAAACTCAGTTTTACAGATGGTTAATTAACTACATTTATATTGTGCTTTTCTAGTCTTAACCACCTCTCAAAGAGCACAGCTCTGTCAGTTAAATCAACTAATAGATTAGTCGACAATATTGTATAAGTGTTAGTCCACTAAGAAGTTCTTTAGTCGAGGACAGCACTAGTAAATATACTTAGTATTTAGTGTATTAAAACCTGATCTGTGTGTCGGTGAAATACTTCTGACCCGAGGCCCACTGCAGCTTTATTTGTAAAACGTGCGGTGTTGTTTATAGGGAAGATTCTGGCTCACAGGTGACGTTAACGGTCCCCAATTACAGCTAAGAATCAAAACACCATCAACACTAGCTCTTTTCTCATTTCCACCAAAGAGAAGCCACCCAGTTTCTCCCTCCTTCTTTTAGTCCCCCTGAATATTTCTCTGACACTTTTTGCCAAACGGGGTCTCTGGCTGCCGGAGCAGGGGCCACGCGACGCTAGGCACCGCGGGACCTTTGAGGAAGATCACCAACTACGTGTTACGGTGTTGGTCCCAGTCTCTCAGTCTGCCACTAACTGACACTATCTGAGGAGACAGTTTGGAGAAAGAGGGTGGAGGCGAGGGAGAGAGAGAGAGGTGGGAGAGAGGCAAGAGAGTGAGGTAGGGAGGGAAAGGGGGGGGAGAGAGAGAGAAAGAGGAGAGAGAGAAAGAGACAGAGAGAGAGAGAGACAGAGAGAAGGGGAGAGAGAGAGACAGAGAGAAGGAGAAAGGTGAGAAAGAGGGAGCGAGAGAGGCAAGAAAGAGGCAGAGAGAGAGAGGGAGGGAGAGAGGCAAGAAAGAGAGGGAGGGAGGATGGAGACGAGAGATAGAGAGAGGAAAGGAGAGAGGCAAGAGAGGGAGAGAGGCGAGAGAGTGAGGGAGGGAAAGGGGGGGAGAGAGAGAGACAGAGAGAAAGAGAGAGAGAGAAAGAGACAGAGAGAAGGGGAGAGAGAGAGACAGAGAGAAGGAGAGAGGGAGAGAGAGAGAGAGAAAGAGACAGAGAGAAGGGGAGAGAGAGAGACAGAGAGAAGGAGAGAGGTGAGAAAGAGGGAGCGAGAGAGGCAAAAGAGCGGGAGAGAGGTGAGAGAGTGAGGGAGGGAGAGGATGGAGACGAGAGAGAGAGAGAGAGAGCGGGGAGGGAGAGAGGATGGAGACGAGAGAGAGAGAGAGAGAGAGAGAGAGGAGGGAGGGAGGGAGGAGAAAAAAAGGCGGCAAATGTCAGAAAAAGCGTGAAAAACGGGAAAAAACAAAAACTTCAAAAAAGGCCACAAAAACTCTGAAAGAAGCAACACAAACTTTCGTGAAAAGAACTCCAGAAAGGCGAAGAAAAAACATGTCTAAAAGATTTCTTTCCGGAAAAGCAACAAAAACATAAGCATCGCAACAAAAACGTCCAACGGTGGTGATGGTGCAGTGGCTATGACACACGCCTTTGGTGTGGGAGACCCTGGTTCGATTCCCACTGTGATACATCAACCAGTGTGTCCCTGTGCAAGACACTTAACCCCTAGTAGCTCCAGAGGCGTGCGACCTCTGACATATATAGCAGTTGTAAGTCACTTTGGATAAAAGCGTCAGCTAAATGACATGTAATGTAACGTAATGAGACCAAACAGAAGACGACTGACCGAGAGTAGCAATCTCCCAACACCCGAGCAGCAGTAAGGAGTCAGAAAATGGACTTTTATGGAAAGTCCTTCGCTGTAATTATCTCTGCGTTTTGGATCGGATCCCTCTGGACTCGCTGCGCTCCTCCTCCCTCCCTCCCTCCCTCCCTCTGCTTCGACTCGTCTTGTGCCGTTTTAAAAACATCTGTCGGGCCATAAAGTGCCCTGGCAGGCGGAGAAATGGCCGACATCAGATCTGCCTCGTCTTCTAAGTATCGCTCTTGAACATCCGTAAAGAAGCAGCTGTCCTCCGTTCTGCTTATTTATCAGCTTCAAAAAAAGGCTCCTACGTTATAATAACCTTCCCCTATTTCTGTAAACACATGAAGGGGATGAAATAACCAATCCAGAAATGTTTGTAATTACATTGTTTTTCTCGCTACAGTGGTTTAATCATCAAGCTATTGAATTTGAAAAGTATTTTCCTTTTTTTCCCCCCCAATGCTGCTGCAAACAAGCTCCAAAAAAATGCATCACCACTGGACTCGCTCCTGATTGGCTATATTCATTTTTTCTAACCACTTTACAGCACACACACATATTTATTTTTAACAGAACATGTTTTGAACAGATAATGGATCACTATAAAATAGAACCATATAAATTACTCAGACTGACCTGCCGGTAACCAGTCATGGCACGTGAAAACCAACCAATTCCGGTCACCGGCCGGTGAAGAAAAAATAAAATAATAAAAGAAAACACTACAATCATTCCAAGCAAGGCAGCATTTCAAATGGATAGCACCCAGTCAGTGGATTTAACAAATTTAAGTTACAAAAACATCCTAAAAGAACCATGGGCCTCATTCACCAATATCTTCCCAAGTCCTCTCTTAAATACGTTCTTAAGAAAGTCCCTAAGAAAGGTCTACGTCTGTTTCATGACGGGTTCTTAAACAGCAGAATTGTTCGCAGGCGCGTTCTTAGAGTGATGAAACCCAATGTTTTCGTAAATTGAAAGCCTGTGCCTCCTATTTAGCGTACGTAAAACAGCCCGTTAATTCCCATATAAGGGCATGAGATGGCAGGGTCGTGTGCACACTTAAGCCCGAGACACACCAAGCAGATAATCGGCCGTCGGACAGTCTGGCGAGGTCGGTGACTCGAGTCCGTCTGAGGGGCCGTCGGCCTTCATTTCGGCCGATTTGACCGGTAGTTGGACTCAAATGACCCGTCTGATTGGTGCAGCGCTAACCCAGAAACGAGGAAGCTGGATGAGCGTGAGTCTCTCAAAATCGGACAAAATCTTTTTAACTGACCTTTGCCGATCTGAAATGAAGACAGATTCGGCAACTGCGCGGCCAAAAATCGACCTTTGGTCGGGTGTCTTTGGCGTTTGTTATTGACGCAAAAAAAAAAAAGTCTCCTTTAGCGTCATATTTAGACGCTCTGGGTCGGGACGTACGTTTAACCGACACGTGGCACAAGAACGGGACCGTCAAGTTTAGGAGAAGATGGTGGGTGGGGGTTACGAAATGTAAATTTCAGTGACACGTGGGACAAGAACCCCGGTCTCCTGGGTCATATCTTTCTCCTTAGTGTCATGGTTTGGATGTGACTCAGTTAAGCACAAGAATCGCCTAAATAATATTGTAAGATGGTCAAGTAAGCGGACTGGTGAGTCCCAGCTGCACCCAAAAAAACCTGTATGCTAAACAACTACAGCAGATAGCCACAGCCATCTTAGAAGATAGCCTACACCCTTTGAATGGGGGAATTCCAGTATCTCCCATCTGGACGGAGGCTACTACTAGTCCCCGGTTGTAGAGCTACAAGATTTAAAAACTGTTTTTTCCCAGCAGCAATCACTCTGTTAAACAAAAGAATTACTTGCACACAACGCACAAGCACCTTGGTCATGCACTAGCTGTAGAATTTCTGCATATAACTGCACAAGTCAATGTGGTCATGGACTGTTTTTTTATCCATGTCTCTACTGTCTGTTTTGTGTGTTGCATGTTATGTGGTGGTCTACAAAGTTTTAAGGATGTCCAGCCTCTTGAGACTGTAAACCTAGTTTACCTAGAGGTACCAATAAAGTAACCTGAAAGTCCTGTGTTTGTTTGAGAACCGGTTGGTTACACGGCTCGATGCCACGTGAGAAAAATCAGTAATTGCATGAAAACTCAAGACAGGTTTAAAATAACCCCTAGGACTTCAGAGTTAAGTTAGACCAAGAGTAATTTCAGCTAGAGGCAAAGAACATTCCTGACAGGTTTGTAAAGTTTCTGCCGTCTGGAGGAGAAAGAAAATACCAATCACCAAACCTCTCCTGGCGAAGTCGGCTGCTGACGAGAGAAGAATATAAAAAAAAAAAGGAGTCAGCCTGTTATTGCATTGTAAGTGATGAAGCGAAGAAGAGGAGGAATCTCAAGTTCTGTTGCAAAAGTATTCTCCCCCTGACAGTCTGATTCAAGAGACAGAAACACAAATCTAAGCAAGCTGAAACACAA
The DNA here is from genome assembly GCA_025617405.1 of Perca schrenkii. Taxonomy (NCBI): domain Eukaryota; kingdom Metazoa; phylum Chordata; class Actinopteri; order Perciformes; family Percidae; genus Perca; species Perca schrenkii. Next base: position 261,005 of record CM046800.1, read on the forward strand.
ACTTGACTATAGACAGGTAATGACACACTAAACGTGGCAGGGCTGATTGAGATGCACTAATTGGGTAGATTAAAATCAGCCAAAAAAAAAAAAAAAAATAGATTTAAACTGCCAAGTTTGTATCCCGCTATGACGATTTTCAGAGCAGAAGCTGTAATTTGGGTTTGAGACGTCTGCCAGAAGTCCCATCTGCACCGTCATTAACACCATTCCTCCGTTTCAAGGCTTCAAAAACACACACCACACACACCACACACACCACACACACACACACACACGCACGCACGCACGCACGCACGCACGCACGCGCACGCACGCACGCACGCACACAAAAACAGTTTCAAAAAGCTGCAAAGGAACACGGCGCGACATCAGGTTTCTGGTAACAGCAACAAACAAAATAAAACACGAGGAGGTAAACACATCCTGCGTTACAGCTGCGGGACGCTCCAACAAAAAGGTTTTTTTAATTATTCTTTCGGATTTGACGCAAACAGAAATAAAAGCATGGCTGCTATTCAGAAATGTTTCCAATATTTCATCCACGGCTATGTACTGTTCATTCATAAGGGAAGAAAACATGGGACAGACCTTTGAATACAGTAGTGCTCATACGTTTACACACCCATGCTAAAGTTGACTAAAAAGAGGAATTAAAAAAAAAAAATCATCTTTTTGAAATTGATCTTAATGCCTTAATAAAAAAATTAGGAAAAAATCCAATCTTTAAGGACACCAATTTTCTTTGTGAATGAATAATGTATCGTAAATAAATGAATAAATGTTCTTCCTTAAAATACATGTATATGTTAAATTCCCATAGAGGCAGGCAGACTTTTATTTTGAAAGGCCAGTTATTTCATGGAGCCGGGATACTATGCATCCTGATAAAGTTCCCTTGGCCTTTGGAATTAAAATACCCCGCCCCCCCCACATCATCACATACCCTTCACCATACCTAGAGATTGGCATGGGGTACTTTCCATTAAGATCACCTCTCAATGCAAATTTAACATAGGGGTGTACTGACTTATGCCCCCTGTATTTTAAGGAAGATCATTTATTTATTTACGATACATTATTCATTCACAAAGAAATTTGGTGTCCTTAAAACGTTGGATTTTTCCTAATTTTTCCAATTAAGGCATTAAGATCAATTTCCAAAAGATGATTTTTTTATTCCTATTTTTAGTCAACTGTAGCAGGGGTTTCCAATAGCACACTATTACAACACTAACAACACACACACACAACATGACAAAAAAAAACTTTTATGGTACAAGAAACAAGCATTGAAATTCTTTTTGTGATGCTTTGAGATATGTTGTGGAGATATAAATTTAAATCATGATTGTAAGATAAAAGTAGAGTCCAGTGCTTTTGTATGAAAGAGAGACACAGTTGAGAGCTTCAGGCTTACCCGTTTGTTTCCCTTTTTTTTTTTTCTCGTAGTGTCCGATTGTGCACTTCAGCACGCGGCTTACAATCACCTTCGACATCAAAACGGGCTCGTTTGCCACACTCTTCTCTCGATTCATTTCCTGATTGTTTGCAGGCTCTTGCACGAGTTCTCCGTTTTCGTTTCATTTCCTTTCCCTCCAATTTACTGGGGAATGAGGCTGGATGGTAATCGCCGTGTGAATGCAGGAAACATTACATGTGCGGCTCTCCTTCAAAATGAGTGAGGACAGTAATCACAGAACACCACGAGAAGACTTGGTTTCCAAAAGGACAGACAGAAGTAGAATGTCTTTGATTTACAGGGCGAATTAAACTCGTTCCACAGCCGGGAGTGAAATCAGACGTTTGGGAGAAAAAGTCTGAGGCCTCTTCAGCTTCCACTTACCTGATTTTGTCTAACATTTTCTTTTTTTTTTTCTTCACTCAAAACTCTCAGCCTGAAAAAGGTCAGGGTATAAAAAAATAAAAAATAAAATGATGTGTCAGTGTTGGAGCAATCCTTTTGAAACTTTTTACTTCACACAAAAAGAAAAAGCTGCCTGCATGCTGGAAAACTGAGCCTGAGAAGAGAGCGCGCGGTGCAGCTCAGTCTTTTCCAATTTGCGGTTAAAAACTCCATCTTGGTTGCAGGACACTTTTCTTGCTTCTGGAATGACAGGTTGTCTTCCTGACATGGCATTTTCAAAGAGAATCTCTTGACACCAGACGAGGGGGAGACTCTCCCAGCAGACAGACTCGTCAATCATTTCCTCCCGTTTCGGTGTTTCTCTTCACCTGGTTTCCTTTGCAGGCGGTTCTTACCTTCTGAGATCTCGTTGTTTTCCTCGGCGACGCCGCTGTCTCTTCCCCTCTGAGACTCGACCATCTCGACGCCTGATTGAGCTGGAAGAAATAAAACACATTGGTGCGAGAGACTGCATTAATGAACGCTGATTAAAAAAAAGAAAAAAGAAAAAGAGGAGCGACACAGAAACCTGGACGGGATGTGTGTCGATCAATGAATCGACCGATAGCAATACACAAGAAAACACAACAGACCAAAAGAAAAAGTGAAAATCAAAAAAACCTAAGAATAGAATGGACCAAAATAGATACCATGAGACGTAATAATAATAATAATAATAATAATAATAATAATAATAATAATAATAATAATAATAATAATAATAAAATACATCTGAAAATATGAGTGCATTTAAGTTTTTGTGTAAGAAATAAGCCAAGGGGCAGCAACTGAAAAACCACACTTGTGGCGCTTTTCCATCACATGGTACCTACTCGCCTCGCCTTTTTTGGTTTTCCATTACGAAAAAAAGTCCCTGGTACCTGCTAACAGATACTTTTTTCTAGCACCTCCTCAGTCGAGGTTCCAAGCGAGCTGAGGCGAGCCGAGAAGGTTTCGTGAAACCCTGCAGGCTGCTGATTGGTCGGAAAGAATCGTCACCGATCACTGCATTGCTAGCGACAGACGGCATTTTTAAATAGTTTAGCCAGCGGTGTTTTTTTGCTGCCGGAGGCTCCACGCAGAGCTTTCTCCGAAGCATACACGTGGCCTGATGGTTATACTGGTGCGCTGGTGTGTGTGTGTCGAGTCGCCGTGTGTGTGTGTGTAGCTGGTGAGCGAGGGAGAAGTGAGAGAGTGCCGGCGATTAGCTCCGCAGTGAGTCACTATATGACTCTAGAGTCATATAGTGAGTGTGTGTGTGGTAAAGTGAGTGAGAGAGTGATGGAGAGCAGGGACTCTAGCGTCATATAGTGAGAGAAACAAAGTGTCTGCCCTGTTCTTTCTGACCACGGTTGGAAATCTGGAGCAGGAGAAGTTAACTATCTTGTAGATTTCATGTTGTTTACGGAGAAGGAGAACCAGGAAATGAGTCGGGGGAAATGCAACGCTACCAAACCACGCCCACAGCAGTCGCTATGACGACCAGCCAAGCTGAGGCGGTACCATAGACTGTAAATATTAGTGGACAGTCCATCCGGTTTCGCAAAGTGCTGCAAATGCGGAAGTGCCTTAAACCTGCATTCTCTCTGAATTCCAGCAGGGGGCGACACGTGCGGTTGCAAAAGGAGGTCTGTTTCTGTAGAAGTCTATGAGAAAGTGAGCCACTTCTCACTTGATTTATTACCTCAGTAAACCTCTTCATAATGAGTTTATGGTCTCAATCGCTAGTTTTAAGTCTTCTGCAACACAGAATGATGTTCATTTTTTGAATTATGGTCTCGTTGATTTTAAAATCGGCGATAAAGCAGAGGGTGTTTTAGGGCATGGCTATGATGTGATTGACAGTTCGCGGCCTGTCAATCATGACAAGAGGTTTAGCAAAGCTTATCCGAGGCACGACAACTTCATTTTGGAGTTTGACCAGCTTTCTTCGTGGTGACTGTGACACTTTGGTTGCCTAATAATGTCTTGTTCAACGTTCGGTTGGAGGACAAGACACTCAAAGGACTCGGCAGTTCAGTTTTTCTGGTAAGTAACGTTACATTTTTTTAAATACTGTTTTTCGTTAGCGAACGTTAGCATCCCAATTCATATCAGTTTCCTAGCTAGATTGCACCTTGCTAACCAAGCTAGCGGGCTAACATTATGCAGACGTATAAACGGATTCAAATATATATTTAACGTTACAGTCGTATACAGTAGGTATGCATAACGGTCTCGCCGGCGATCTATTTTTAACCATATCTGGTGTTATTGCCAATCGATGCGCATGCCTCCCTAACCCGCAAGCTAACACTGCCATTACATGTAATGGTAGCTAATGTTAGCTTAAAATCAAAGCCTGATATAGTTAATGCTACGGTGCAAAGTCATATTAAACCCTATATTCGCACGGGATTAGAATAATTTTGGGACTGCATGTGATTTAGAAATTACCCCTCACATCTGAGTTTCGTGTGGCGCGTTCGCACAGGACAAGCAGAGACTGCTTTTACTTGAATATACTGAAATCTATGTTCCTGCCCGAGAGTTGGGCAACGTTACCCGGAGGTGCCCGAAGGACAGGCACATAATATCATCCCCGCCGCGGCGGCACCCACACAGCATCACCGTCACCCACACAGCATCACCGTCACCCACACAGCATCACCGTCACCCACACAGCATCACCGTCACCCACACAGCATCACCGTCACCCTCACAGCATCACCGTCACCCTCGGACAAAGCCGCGGGGGGAACGCGTAGACTCAGAGATGGAGGTCTCCAGGCGGGGCAGTGGGCCAGAATATGCGTTGATGCTGTTACACTGATGTCTTTCTTCCACTTACTGTAGTTGTGGCTGCTAATCTATTTGAAGACCTTCTGTCAGCACATTAGTCATGTTACAATCTATATTTACAAGTTCTGTTTATTACCAAAATGTACATATCATATATATACATATGCTCTGTCCACTAATATTAACAGTCTATGGGCGGTACTAAAATCTGCAATGGAAAAGGGACGCACAGTGCGCCGAAGCGAGTAGAGTCGAGGCGAGTAGGTACCATGTAATGGAAAAACACCATTACTTTGATCAATGAGTCAGTGTGATTACAGTTTACACACTGATGCTTTCTGCTTTAAAAAGGACAATTCCGGGGCAAAATGAACCTATAGGGGTTAATAACACACATGTACCGAGTCAACCGTTGGGACATGTTTTCATGCTAATCGAATGTGACCAGTTTCATCTCAAACCGCTAATTAGCCTATAAACGCTAGTTGTCGGGGCCACGCGAAAAGTAAAAAGAAATCTCTATTTCTACACCACTATCAAGGCTCAAAATAGCACCACACTTCCACGGCAGCATAATGAAGGTCCCTACATGTAAACACAAGCATTGAGAACTTTGTAAGTGTACAGACAGTTCATTAAAAAGTTAGTGTTCGTGGTTCGACTGGTCGTGGCTGTTTTCCCAAGATGGCGTTTGCCTGTATACCGAACGGTACGGTCTTTATAATCTATCTATCTTTTTAATAAACTGTCTGTACACTTACAAAGTTCTCAATGCTTGTGTTTACATGTAGGAGCCCTAATTATGCTACCGTGGAAGTGTGGTGCTATTTTGAGCCTTGTTAGTGGTGTAGAAATAGAGATTTACCATCTTCCCCCGAAAGCCTAGCATTAAGCTAATCAGCGGTTCGCGCTAGCTTGTTTCAAGCCAGAGACACATTCGATTAGCATGAAAACATAGCCCAGAGAACGGTCGACAAGGTACACATGTGTTATTTACCCCTAGGTTAATTTAGTGCCAGAACTGTCCTTTAAGGTTCTACATAGGGATGGGCATTGTTTGGATTTTAACGATTCTGATTCCAATTCCGATTTTTCCTTTCGATTCCTTTCAAATAAGAGGAAAGTTTTATTTTTATTCATAGGTGGGTTGCAGTTTTACAGCTTTTACAATACAAAATGAAGCCACACTAGAGCACCGCTTACGGTGCTGCACAGCTGCAACACAACAAGCGCCTGGCTACTACGGAAACCAAAAATTGCGCATGTTAAATTTGGAACCCGTGATCAGATCTGAAACCAAATCCTCCAAACGATTCCAATAAAGAAACTATTCCGATTAGGAATCGGTTCTCGATGCCCAACCCTAGTTATACATTTCAGCTGTGCTTTTCCTACTATGACAAGTCAAAATGTCTGCTGTGAAAAATGTCCATACAATGTGTGCAAGGTTAAATGGTTTAAATTGAGAATAAAAAATAAAAAAAGTAGTAAATAAGCCATGTTTTCAGGCTGACCAGACTTTGGTCGTTTGGTCCGGACCAGAGTTTCGAATGAGCTTTCCTACCTACCGAAAATCAACCGGACTATCCGACGAAATGCCCCAGAGTTTGGTTAAAAAACGGACCAAGCTGTTCAGGTGTGGAAGCATCCTTATTTTGGTCAAACTGTCAACACTTGGGCGCTTGGGTTAGCTCACCTGGTAGAGCGTGCACCCATATATAGAGTTTTACTCCTCAAGCAGCGGCCACGGGTTTGACTCCGACCTGCGGCCCTTTGCTGCATGTCATTCCCCCCTCTCTCTCTTTCCCCTTTCATGTCCTCATCTGTCCTATAAAAATAAAGGCCTAAAATGCCCCAAAATCAGTCACTCAGTTGAACCCAAACTTTAAGCTTGGCTATTCAGTTAGCTTGACTGCCGTTGGAGAGTTTCTGCAAATGAATGCTGCCACAAAAAATAAACAGTAATGATTTTAAGTTGTTTAAATGTCACACAGCATCACCCACATTTAGATTTAAATCTGCTGCTACCAAGTGTTTCTCATTCAGTGGTGCAAAAACAACAAAACATGTGTCATCACATGAGATCCTGCAATAGAGATACTTTGATATGATGCAGTTTCTTTAGTTTTGAAGAGCAGCATGATATTGTAAGTTGTTGGATCAACTGATATGATACATTTCAAAAATGCCTGTTTAAAAAGGTTGTAGGACCCAGCCCTCCAAAACTCCAACACTAAATGACATAGAATTGCTGTGCTGCTCTACAGGGTCAAACCTCCAGGTATAATAATTGGGCTTTCAACCACACCCCAATCAGTGATGTCACAGCAGGTATTGTGCCAATCACAGCTGATGGAAAACACCCGCTGTGATATCACTGATTGGAGCCAGAAATGCAGCCTGATGTCACATAGAGATCAGACCATCAGCAGTATTCTGTCATTGGGGATTTAATGTGACTGCCACCTTTTATAAATCTGAATGTCTTACGGTCATTGCACTTACTTATACATAGGGTTGGGTACCGAAACCAAACGAGCGGTATCTACCCGACCGAAAAGCAACGTCTACTTCGGTGCCACTTAAATGCCTGCGCTGCTCTCTGATGCTCCGAAATGGTCGTTAGGGGGGAACGGAAGCATATATATATATATATATATATATATATATATATATATATATATATATATATATATATATATATATATATATATATATATATATATATATATATAAAAAAATAAAAATAAAAAATTATAAAAATTAAATTTAAATAAATATTAAATTTATAAATATTATTATTATTATTATTTATAAATATTATTATTATTATTTATAAATTATTATTATTATTATTTATAAATATTAAATTTTATAAAAAATATATATAATATTTTTAATTATTTTTTTATTATTTGCAGTATTTTTGATGGTTAAAATGCTTAACGGTCTAACGTGTGACAGTATTTCCAACACATTCTCAGTCCCGTCACGTCAAAAAGCGATGCTTGGTCAGGTGCCTTTGGCATTTGTTACTAAACGCAAAAAAAAGTCTACTTTAGAGTCATATTTAGGCGGGTTTAGTCGGGACTCTTTGCGTCAGTTCCTGGGACGTACGTCTAGCTGACATGCGGCACAAGAACGGGACACAAACATGGGCTTCTGGGTGAAAGTCCTGTGTTGTTTGACCCGCCCAACCTGCATCCTTACGCAAATGTTCGGTCTTTCATTCTGCTCTCTACCGTTGTCTCTCTTAAAACTACGTCAACGCGGTCGAGCCCGCTGCTCTGCCCGGTGCGTTTCATACAGACGCTGAAAGACACTGTCGGAGTCGTCGGAGAAACAACACCGACGGGACTTAATGGCGTGTACAATTGCACCTCATAAGCGCATGCTGCGTCCAATGTTGTTGTGAAGTACCCTTGTGCTATCTAGTGTTTTTGTTGTTGTTGTTGTTGTTTAACAGCAACTGACTGGTGAAATGAGATACAGTACAGGCCAAAAGTTTGGACACACCTTCTCATTCAATGTGTTTCTTTATTTTCATGACTATTTACATTGTAGATTCTCACTCAAGGCATCAAAACTATGAATGAACACATATGGAATTATGTACTTAACAAAAAAGTGTGAAATAACTGAAAACATGTCTTATATTTTAGATTCTTCAAAGTAGCCACCCTTTGCTTTTTTTTGATAACTCTGCAAACCCTTGGTGTTCTCTCAATGAGCTTCATGAGGTAGTCACCTGAAATGGTTTTACCTTCACAGGTGTGCTTTGTCAGGGTTCATTAGTGGAATTATTTCCCTTATTAATAAAAAAAGCAAAGGGTGGCTACTTTGAAGAATCTAAAATATAAGACATGTTTTCAGTTATTTCACACTTTTTTGTTAAGTACATAATTCCATATGTGTTCATTCATAGTTTTGATGCCTTCAGTGAGAATCTACAATGTAAATAGTCATGAAAATAAAAAGGAAACGCATTGAATGAGAAAGTGTGTCCAAACTTTTGGCCTGTACTGTATTGTTCTTACAGTTTAAATTTGGCCACATGACCTTAGCAATAAACAAGCCGTTCCTTAATGTTTCCGGTTTTACCATTTTAAAAGTCTTGTTTTAACACCGGTATTGGAAATAACCAAAACCATACCAAACCCTACTTACACAACCTTAACGTGTATGGTGCTTCTTCTATAAACTGCCCAATCTGAAGACAGCTTGAACATTTCTGGAAGCATCAATCTAACACCATCATCAAGTCGTAATACGGTGGGTTGTAAGATTTAACGAGTGAACGTCTCTTACCTTCATGTTTGGCCTGGAGAGGTTTGCTCTGCTGTCCTCCACTGACAGCAATGATCTTAAAGTTGTATTCTTTAGAGGGGTCAAAGTCTTGGATGAGCAGCTTTGCTTCCTGCTTCGACACCTGAATCTCCTTCTGCTCTCCACCTGTTCCAGGGTAAGAGAGTCTGATGGTTAGAGAGAAGACACGGTTGGCCGATTTAAATCCCAACCACACAAGGGAATCATTTCTAAAGATATTTATTTAATTATCAATTAAAGGAAGTTCGAGTGCTTGGGGTGAAGAAGCCTGACCGACAAGGAGAAAACGAGAGGGGAATGGAAGTTGGTTAGAACGGAAGTACAAAGAGTCTCTGCTACGCAGATGATAACGGTCTTGTCTCATTAGTGTGAACTGGCCGGTTTCAGAACGCTGTAGACCGGCACGGTGCAGAGTAGTTGCACGTTTCAACTCGTCTTGTCGAGAAATCTTTGGTCTGAACTGGGCTTAATGGGTGGAGGATCAAACCACCAACCCTTCTCATTGCGGAGCCACAGCCACCTGCCACACTATAAACACGACTACAAAGCACACTTTTAATGATAATAGGGGTCTTTGTGAGGGTCTGTCTGAGGTTTCTGCCTGTTTAAAGGAAGTTTTCCTCGCCATTATCGCACCAAATGCTTGCTCTTGGATGTGTGTGTGTGTGTGTGTGTGTGTGTGTGTGTGTGTGTGTGTGTGTGTGTGTGTGTGTGTGTGTGTGTGTGTGTGTGTGTGTGTGTGTGTGTGTGTGTGTGTGTGTGTGTGTGGGGGGGGGGGGGAATTGTTGGGTCTTTGTCAATTTAATATTGTGGTCCGGACCTACTCTGTAATCTGTAAAGTGTCCTGAAATAACTTCTGTTTTACTTTAACACTATAAATAAAATTGAATATTTTTGAGAGGCTAATAGATGTGGTTCCTTTACTACATCCTTGGTATTTACAGTAAGTTAATCAAAGCATGTGTATGCCTCGTTCAAGGACACTTCAGCAGAGCAAATGGCTGCCGCTTGTGATGAAGAACCACCACTCTCAAACCACCATAGCAGACTGTGATTACACACGTGACACGCAATTATACACTGTACACACCGACTGCACACCTGCGAATCTCAAATAAGCTTCAAACTGTTTCCAAGTATGAGAAAACATCTTCAGGTTTACATGAAAGTGACATGATCGCTTGAACTGCCAAGAAAAGACACATTCAGAAGCCCTCTGGCTTCACAAACTCAGGAGAGGAAAGATTAACTTAATTAACGCCGGAGGCGAAGGGACCAGAGGGAAAACAAGAAAGAACAAACTGTAAAAAGGTAAAAACCAAGAGTATGAACAAAACTGTAATAAAGGAGTATTAATAAAAATCTAATAAAATATATGTTTTCAGCATCTAATCCTGCCAAATGTGCTTCGCTGTCATAGAAGGAGGAGGTTTGGCAGAAGTCAGCAGTGTACAGACTGACTCAGAAGCGTAGGTTTCTATTCCCTGGCTTTAATAAAGTCTATCGTCTCCACAGATATTGACTGAGAAGTCCAAGATCATCAGAGTTACACGTGCAAATTAGTTTAATAGGGTGTGCTTTTTGTGTGCCTCCTGCTCAGTTTTTACATTCGCTGCTGCTGCAGAACAAATGTTCCAGTTGGAATCAATAAATCTTCTTAAATCTTTAAATTATTAAAAGCCAAATACCTTGATGTAAAAAAACAACAACAATTGATTCCAAAACCTACTTTGCCACTATCTTCTGCTCCTACAAAAGAAACTGACAGCACAAAAAACATGCTGTTCAACTTTTTAAAACTGGAAAATGAGAATCGCGTCAAGGGCCATGTATAGTTTGACGTGCATTTTTGTAATTTTAAGTAAAATAGTCAAATATTCTTTATGTATTATTGCATGTCTCCTACAGTCTTCTCACTTACAGTTTGGTCGACATAAAGCCCTAAAAACATTTGCACATTATATGTCATATGACAGCCCTATACTCTCTGACGGTTACATAATAGACCTTTATCACAGCAGACATGTTTACTTGTCATAGTAGGAAACGCACAGATTAAATTAATAACCTTAAAGAATACCAGGGACCTCTCCTAAGTGGAATGCAGCCATCAGTAATGGTTTAATACCAGGGCCTCTCCTAAGTGGAATGCAGCCATCATTAATGGTTTAATACCAGGACCTCTCCTAAGTGGAATGCAGCCATCATTAATGGTTTAATACCAGGGCATCTCCTAAGTGGAATGCAGCCATCAGTAATGGTTTGAACACACCTGTGCTTTTCCTACTATGACACATCAACATGTCTGCCTTGAAAAAGGTCTATTGTGCATGCTGATTCACTGAAATATCTTACTGGGAGACTTGATGGAATGCAGCCATCGTTAAGGTTATCAATTTCGGCTGTGCTTTTCCTACTATGACATGTCAAAAATGTCTGCTGTGAAAAAGGCACCTGGGTAGCTCACCTGGTAGAGTGCGTGCCCATACACAGAGGCTCAGTCCTCGAACGCAGCGGCCTTGGGTTCGGCTCTGACCTGCGGCCCCTTTTTTCTCTCTCTCTCTCTCAGTCTAATTTGCCCGGTCAGAAATAAAAGGCCTAACAATGCCACAAGCAAAAAAAAGCATCCAGCAGAGCTCTACTCCGTCAGCGCTTATCAACCTTACTCCCCTCAGGGCGATACCAGCAGCCTACAGCGAGAAGATGATCATCCCCGTCATTCACCTCACTCACTCGGCCCAGAAGGCACACAGACATCCCTGCACTTCCAGATACTTATTAAAAATCAGTCCTCTCCCACAACCCCCCTCCCTTTCTTTAAAACTAAGCACTACCCAAAGGCAACATGTTGCTAAGCGAGCTTTGTGTGGGCTTGTCTCAGAACTGACGCCATGGTGCTTTGGTGAAAATGTCAAGGCAATTTAAATATCTGTACGAATATGAAAAAAAAGGCATTAAAGCTTTCTGGCACATGGGAGCCTACAGCCCTCGTTACTGTTGAATCAAAAAGAGCTTATTCATCAGGCTTCCCAATGGTTAAAGGGAATTCCCTCGCCTTCAAACAAAAGAAAAGTGAACACTGAGGCAAACCTTCTTAGAAAGCCAAAAAGGCCAACATGTTTTTGCTCTTCTACAGAAGCCGCAGACAATCAGATTTACCCTGCTTTACCTTCGATTTATCGGTACCCAACATCCGTCTTTCCATTTACTCTGTTTGTGTCTCTCCGGCTCCATCCTTCACTCTGCCCCTCTGGTATCTCCCTCTTTTTATCTTCCTGTGTCATTCCCTCCATCCATTTCACTCTGCCCGCGGTGTCAGGGGGATGGCAGCCTGTGCTTACGGCGCCTTATCTGCCATTTTCTCCATTACTGTGATCAAACAAGACGGCCCGGCCGCACCAAAAGCTCCACGTTGACTTCACCGCCGGCTGACAGCGGCACTCGAGGCAGAGGTCGACTTCACCTTCAAAACTTCAAAAACGAAGTGAGGCAGGTCTGTATCTCTGGTGAAATATTTCAACGTGGCTTCATGACTTTGCGTAAACATACAGTACAGGCCAACAGTTTGGACACACCTTCTCATTCAATGTGTTTCTTTATTTTCATGACTATTTACATTGTAGATTCTCACTGAAGGCATCAAAACTATGAATATGGAATTATGTACTTAACAAAAAAGTGTGAAATAACTGAAAACATGTCTTATATTTTAGATTCTTCAAAGTAGCCACCCTTTGCTTTTTTTGATAACTCTGCAAACCCTTGGTGTTCTCTCAATGAGCTTCATGAGGTAGTCACCTAAAATGGTTTTACCTTCACAGGTGTGCTTTGTCAGGGTTCATTAGTGGAATTATTTCCCTTATTAATAAAAAAGCAAAGGGTGGCTACTTTGAAGAATCTAAAATATAAGACATGTTTTCAGTTATTTCACACTTTTTTGTTAAGTACATAATTCCATATGTGTTCATTCATAGTTTTGATGCCTTCAGTGAGAATCTACAATGTAAATAGTCATGAAAATAAAAAGGAAACTCATTGAATGAGAAGGTGTGTCCAAACTTTTGGCCTGTACTGTACATGCCACTTTCCAAGTGCCGTGTTATCTGTACGCATTTTCAGCTATCCACGTGTATGTAGATGTAAACATACCCGCCACGTTGCGTGTTATCGCGAGAACGTGACGTACTATCGCGAGAACGTCACGCGTGTAAAAAAATAAATAAATAGGTTGGGTTTAGGAAAAGAACACGGGGAAAGGCTTTATTAACACAAAAAAGCGCCAAAAACACGGAAAATAATGACGAAAACATGCTTAGGAAAACAAACTGTTGGGTTTAGGACAGAAACATTGGGGAAGGCTTACAAAAAATAAAATAAAAAGCTGAAAATCGCCACACGTGGGACACGATCCAGGCTGACCTTTATACTACTCGCTACGGCGACAATTCATTCGTAATGTACGTCAATGGTGGTCGAAATGCGTTTATAAACACGCTAAAAAGCGATTATGCGTCTTGATAACACGCCAAAATGGCATACGAATTGGCGTGTCATACATACGCCACTTCATGAGATCCGTCTGAATATTTAGCTCCGTCAATTAACAGTCTCAAGTAGAAAAAAAATAAAATAAAAATAAGGCCCCAGCACTCTAAAAAGATGCTCCAAAAAAAGCTGTATGATTACAATAACGCCATTATTCGTCTTCGTCAGGAAATACTCAATGTTGTAGCTTTGCGTATATACTACTTTAGTATTACTGTTCGTAGGTTAGGCTGCTATTAATGTATTTAATAATACACACGGAGGCAAAGCTGCAGTACGAGCACGTCTTTACTTGTACATAACTCCAACCAACAGAGGGCAGTAAACACTTCCCGAGCACACTGTAACAACACTGACAGTGCAACGTAGTCGAGCACCGAGTGCTCGATCTAATATACCACATCCCTCTTTTCCAAGACTGGAAAGTGGTGCATGAAGTCAGCTACCTAAACTTTTAGCCATCAACTCAGGTGTATCAACATTAAACATACCACTTGTCAACATGCATATTTCAATGATCAATAAATCACGTTTTCATGAAACAATGGCTTCCAATTAATCACAGCAAACCACTTTTCGGTTCAACGTTCTGTTGGGTAAGGGATATAAACATTTTAAACCTTCATAAAACATTTCAAGTTGTCGTAGTGTTGCTTTTTGCGTGACTGCAGGTCCTGTATTCTGTCGTGAATATGATGCGGTGTAGACTGTTTCAGCACGGCACTGGAGCGCGGAAGCGTGCTCCGCAGGATTCTTCCCATCAACATCTCCGCCGGTGACATGTTCAGTCCTGTCACTGGTGTGTTCCTCAATGACAACAACACCAGATGTGGATCAGTGCCGGTCTGCATGGCTTTCTTCAGTGCATGTTTTACAGTCTTTATGGCCCGTTCAGCCATTCCATTTGAAGAGGGAAAACCTGGGCTAGAATGTGTGAGTTTGAAGTCCCATGAAGCTGCAAATGACTTCATTTCATAGCTGGTGAATGGGACATGATCACTCACTAGCTCTCTGGGGATCCCGTACCTGGCGAAAACTGACTTCATTTTCTGAATTACTGTGTAAGCCTTTTTATCAGGTATATTGAGCACTTCAGGATATTTGGTCAGGTAATCGACTAACAGAAGATAAGACTGACCATTCAGCTCGAAGATGTCAGCTCCGACTTTCATCCATGGCAGGTCTGGAACTTGATGTGGGACAAGCGGCTCTGCCTGGCGTTTGGGCTCAGCTGCTGGCACTGCACACATTTCTCCACCATTGTCTCTATATCTCGTGCCATGCCAGGCCAGTAGAGGACTTTCCTTGCTTTGGCTTTTGTGCGCTGTACTCCTTGGTGTGCGAGGTGCAGCTTCTCCAAAATCACTCTCCTGAAGCTCTGGGGTTTGACGATTTTGTCTCCGACCATTACAATGTCGTTTTGTATGCTGATGTCTTGCCGCATCGGCCAGTAGCTGTGTAGTTTCCTGTCTAGGCTACGCTTCTTCGTAGGCCAACCTTTTGTGTGTTTTTCACACACAGCTTGTAACACGCCGTCTGCTGCGGTTGCCTCTTTCAGTTGTATGAGTGTTTCCTCACTCAGGGCGTCTGTGGCGTCCAAGGTATACACAACTCTCTCATCACATGGGTTTTCATCAACATTTTCACCGTCCCTGCTCGCTGTAGCACGTGAGAGGGTGTCAGCAATGTGCATGTGCTTGCCTGGTGTGTATGTGACGTTGAGATCATACCTCTGCAGTTGTAGCAGCATTCCTTGCAGCCGTGCTGGTGCTTTGCTTAGCGGCTTGCGCACGATGACCTCCAGAGGCTTATGATCAGACTGCACAGTTACTGGTCTACCATAGACATATTGGTGGAATCTCTTGGCGGCAAACACTATGGCAAGCAACTCTTTTTCTATTTGTCCGTACCTTTTCTCAGTGTCTGTGAGCGCTCGTGAGGCATAGCACACTGGGCGACCTTCCTGCAGCAGACAGGCCCCCAGTCCATCTTTTGAGGAGTCCGCTTGTAGTGTTAGTGGCTTCTTGTGATCATAATACCTCAGCACTGGAGCTTGCGTGAGGGTAGATTTCAGTGTCTGTAGCGCTGCGCTGTGGTGTGAGCACCATTGCCACGCTACATCCTTCTTAAGCAGCTGTCTGAGGGGCGCCGTGAGTGAGGCTTCATTTGGTATGTATTGCGCTAGGAATTTTGTCATTCCCAGCAGGCGTTGGAGACTTTGTTTGTCTTCTGGGGCTGGCATGTCAACAATCGCTTTAATCTTTGTGTCGTCAGCCCTCTGGCCTGCTGCCGTGATGACATGCCCCATATATCTTACTGTGTCGACTTTGAACTGGATTTTATCTCTGTTAAACTTCACCTTTGCTGCCTTTGCTCTCTCCATCACTTTCTGCAGGATTACATCATGCTCCTGATCTGATGACGCTGCAATTATCATGTCATCTGCTATGATGTACACACCTGGGATATCGCCAAAGGTCTAACAGTTCTTTTGTTAGAACAACTCGCTGGCAGACTTTATCCCGAATGGGAGTCTGAGGAAGCGGAACCGACCCCACGGCGTGTTGAAGGTGCATAGCTTAGACGATGGCTCGTCTAGCTTGATCTGCCAGTATCCATCCTTTTCGTCTAGGATGGAGAAGATGGATTTCCCAGCTAGTCTGCTGCGCACATCTTCAGGAGTAGGGATGGAGTAGTGCTGGTGTTTGACTGCCTGGTTCAGGTCGCAAGGGTCCAAACACACCCTTAGAGCACCGTTCTTTTTCTTTGTAGCAACAAGACTGTTCACCCATTCTGTTGGCTCATTGACAGGTGTTATCACCTTCCTTTTCTGTAAGTCTTTCAGTGTCACTTTCAGTGAGTCCATGATAGAGAGGGGTACGTTTCTGCAGGCATGAATCACAGGTGTGGCGGTTGGGTCAATGTGTATGTGGTGGACTCCAGGAAACTCACCCAGTCCTGTGAAAACATCTGCGTACCTGTCTATCAGCTCCTCTTGGGTGGATGGTGGTTTACCTGGCTGCGGCAATTTTACTGTGAGTGCCTCGACCCTTTTCACCAGCTGCAGCTCCTCACATGCGTCTCCGCCCAGAATTGGCTTGTCTGCCTGGCTAGTCACATGGAAGTCTAGCACTGCTTCACTTCTGGTTGTCTGGCAATTTAGAGACACAACACCATCTGCGGGCACACGGGCTCCACCGAAGGCAATCAACACAGTCTGTGTGGGCCTCATCTGCATGGGACCTGGTAGCTGCCGATACATGGACATGGGAAGCACGTTTGCATCGGCACCTGTGTCGAGCTTGAAATTAATCGCTACGCCTCTGATTATGGCTGTTTCATGCCACACAGTGCCTTTTGGTTGGCGTGCTGTTTCTTTGTCATCATTATGAACCATGCCAATGTATAAAGAGTCCACTTCACTCTCTATATTATTTACAGTTTTTGTCTTATAGCTGCTGCTGCTTTTTTCAGTGCCTGCTCTACATACCTTTGAGAAATGGTTGTTTTTTCCACATTTGTGACACACTGCTCCATAAGCTGGGCACTGACGAGGCTCATGCTTGTTTCCACATTTATGGCAGACAATTGTTGCTTACTTCTTGATGCTTGTTTTGCATTTGTTCCAGCTACCCGTTCGTGTTTGCCCTGTTGCTTTCCTTAATGCATCCACTGAGGTGTCGTGAGCGACAGGAGTCTGCATTGCCTGTATTTGTGTTTTTGCAAGCTCTGCAGATCTACAAATGTCTAGGGCCTTGCATAGAGTGAGCACATTATCACGTAGCAGTCTCTCTTTTAGACGAGTGTCATTTATGCTGAAGACTAATTTATCTCTAATCATGTCATCTTCATTTCGACCAAACTCACAATCTTTGCTCTTCTGGCGCAGCTCCGTGATGAATCTGTCCACCGCTATTCCTGTTGACATTGTGTGTGACCAAAATTGGTGACGCTCGAAAACAACGTTCTTTTGTGGGCTGCAGTAGTCTTTGAATGCTTTAAGAACTTCCTCCATCGTTGCGTTGTCCCCGGCTGCGGTAACTGTGAGTGTGTTGTACACTTCTAGTGCCTCTTCGCCAACAGTATGAAGGAGAATGGCCACTTTGACCGTCTCTTCTGAGGTCAACGCACCTGAAGCGACCATATACAGCCGAAACCGTTGCTCCCATCTGCGCCAGTTCTCAGCTATGTTGCCGGTGAGTATCAGCGGTGACGGTGGTTTGAATTGCTCCATGTTCCCGCCGTCTGTTAGCTGTCGGCTAATCTTCAGTTAGCTTGCTAACCTTCAATAAGCTTGCTCACAGTACTGTCCTCGGCTTGCTCCGTAACACCATCTTCTGACACCATGTTGTAGCTTTGCGTACATACTACTTTAGTATTACTGTTCGTGGGTTAGGCTGCTATTAATGTATTTAATAATACACACGGAGGCAAGGCTGCAGTACGAGCACGTCTTTACTTGTACATAACTCCAACCAACAGAGGGCAGTAAACACTTCCCAAGCACACTGTAACAACACTGACAGTGCAACGTAGTCGAGCACCGAGTGCTCGATCTAATATACCACACTCAACATTACGGGTGGGACGAAATATCGAAACGGCAATATATCGTTGTCTTCCGTGTGATTTTTTATTAACAAATTAAAAGGCCCTCTGAATAGATCTCCCTTCTCCCAGCGTCGCTGCTTCA
Source organism: Perca schrenkii (assembly GCA_025617405.1). Lineage (NCBI taxonomy): Eukaryota > Metazoa > Chordata > Actinopteri > Perciformes > Percidae > Perca > Perca schrenkii. The sequence continues at coordinate 279,256 of CM046800.1, forward strand.
TGGCTCCTCGAAGGTTGCGCGTTTTTCTCAAATTTGTTGTAGCTTTTTCCGACTATTTTTTTCCAACATTTGGCGCTTTTTCAAAAGTTTTTCTGCTTCCTTGTTTTGATTATTCACCTTTAAGATCAAGCACCCAGCCTTCAAAGATTTCTAAGTATTTAGCAAAACACACATACAGTCTAAGTTTGTATTGTGATATTATTGGTATCGTGAAATCCAGGGGTTTTATATAAATAAAACAGTTACATGAATGAAGCTCTGTCTGTCTGTCACAGCCCACTAAAGGTTCCTATGTTCAACAGTTGTTGGTAGAACAAGCTGCACTCTTTATTGTGAAGAAGGCCTGAGGGCTGAAACGTCATCTAAATAAAATAGAGAAATGCACATGGAGGCAGAGTGTGCAAGTCTACTTCCAGTTATCAACACCTCACTACCACCCTTGGTGTTACTTTTCTATATTTATAGAACAAACCTGCACCAACACTAACAATACTGCCAGCATCCACAGACTTCTTCAGCTGCTACCTTGTGATTTTTATCGAAATCTCAATATGGACTAATGCAACATCCAAATCACAGGGGAAGGGGTGAAATATTTGTTAAAGGCAATCGATGTGTCAAATCATTCTGAATTAAAAAGGTCCAATGTGTAGGAATTTCTCCCGTCTAGCGTTGAGATCAGATATCGCAATCAACTCTCTGGCACCACGCAGTTCAAATTACGTATTACAGCTACGGTAGCCTTCACACTTCAAAAACACGGTCTCTTGCTCTTTTCAATCTCCTTTTTCTTTTTCTGGGCGACGAAGAAGAAGTTCCTGAAATTTGGATTTTGAATAGGTGTGGTCCTTCATGTGTCCTCCTTCAAACTCGGGGGGGCCAGGAAGCTACGATACCCATTAGCAACATTACCAGCACCTGTGAGTTTATCATGTGACTGCGAAAATGTGAAAGGCGGAGTAGTATGTCCTGTATGTACCTTACCGGCTAACGTATTTCAAGATGGAGCATGAATATGGAGCGTCTACCCCAGTTCATGCGAATGCAAACATAAAATTTCAAGCCAATAGGAATACTTGTAATTGATGGTGGTGGTAAATATTCATGAAAAAGGACAAGTTTGTGAACGGGCAACACAGATTTTGGTAATGAACAACTAAACACGTTACAAAGTGGAACTTTAAGTTAGGGCTGCACGATATGAGGAAAATATGCGATAACATTGTTGGATATCACGATAACGATATAACTAAGCGATAAATAAACGGATACTAAAGTGAACTCAGTTTTGCATTTCTGCTGCTCTCAGTATTCTGCTTAAATACAGAAATTGCTTATTGAATTTAAAACAAATGAAAGGAAATCATTCCTAACATTCTTCTACTGAACATATTGTACATTTAATTGAATATAAAAGCACGACAAAAAAGAATGAAGTGCAGTTTTCAAATTATTTTTTTTTTAAACAAACCCAAAAGTCTGTTGCGATACGTCGCAGCCTTTCGCGAAAAAAATCTTTGTTTAGTTCAGATCCTCACCAATAACCTTGTTTGGGTTTTTTGTGGCTTTTATTGTCTTTATTTAGAGTACAGATTCAGTCAGGAAAGTGTTAAAGAGAGGGGGATGACATGCAGCAAATGGGCCGCAGGTCCGAACCCGCCAGCTGCGGACAAGGACAAGGGGAGCTAACCAGACACCCCATTTATATATTTCTATGAAAATGAAAATAATGATACTAAAATGATCATTCCCTCCAATACTGTGAATCATACCGCAATATCAGTCAAAATAAACTCAATTGGATATTTTCCTCATATCGTGCAGCCCTACTGTCAAAATAGTTTCCAATTCATTTTTAAGATGCCACGTTGGAAGACTGAAGCGGGTTCCATTGCTACTTGTGGTCAAATTATTCAAACTATAATTACAATACGACACACAATGAAGTCTTAAAGATAGAGATCACATCCATAAAAAGTAGAAACATCTGCAGTGCACTGTTTTTTATTACTTGCTGCAATAAAAAGCTTGGCCTGTTTTCAAACTGAGAAATACCCTGTAAGATTATAATCACAGAGCAGCTTATGACCTGTACATATCCTCACGTTATAACTCTGATTACAGTCTATCAATGTCTATCTATCTATGACATATCTATTTCAGAGTGTAAAACCAATAAACATAATGTCCATGTCGTGAAGAATACAGATGAAGAGAGGAGCAGCCAATCATAAACCAGTTTCTATGAACTCAGTGAACTTCTGCATTTAACCTTCTGTGCCGTTTGGGAGATTGACAGCGATGGTGCAAAGCCTACAAGGAGTCGTGGTGTCAGTTTACAGTTTATTACGTACACCTGGGTGAGACGCATGCAGGCTAGCCCCTCATAACTCTTACCTTCGTGAAGGTTATAGTAGTAAATATTTGTTGAAACTGTTTTGGAGAGATTTTACTCTATTCAGAGGCTGTACTCTGTGGTGCTGTTTACCTGTAGTGGTTTATACTGAGAGATGGTTCTAATATTTAGTCACATATCACTGATTCTCTCAATCATCTACTCCCAACCTAGGGCTGCCCGATGTGAGGAAAATATGCGATCACGTTGTTGAATATCGAGATAAATAGGCCATTAAAGTGTACTTCTGGTATTCTGCTAAAATACAACAAACTGCTGAAAGGAAAGGGCGCTCTCTCTCTCTCTCTCTCTCTCTTCAGTCACTCTCTATCTCGCTTGACCATATAACGTTACCGTGCATTCGGGTGGTCCGTGAGGCTCCGTCTAAAACTCTAAACGTCTAAATTTCGACCAGCTGTTTGTAACAAAATGGATTAAGAAGGTTGTAGCTGACTTTACAAGCTGACTTCTCTATTGGCTGTAGAAACAGGAGACGTCTCTTACATTAAAAAAACAGCCTCTGGAGACTTGAACAGCAAACTTTTCCCAGTGACGTTCTAAAACGCTTTCGTCTCGTTGCGAAACGTTGGTCTGAACTGGGCTATTAATTACAACACTGTAGAGCCAAGCAGATCTTACAAATCTTACAATTACAATATTGTTATTCATATATTACCATTGCACTGAACTGCCTTGCACTATATTTATATTGAAATCTTAAATCACAGACTATAATGTTATGGCACCATTCCTTCCCTCTTTTAATTGTTATAGTATATTTTTTGTAAAATTGTAAATTATAATTGTATTGTTATATAGTATACTTAACAGTATTTTTTAATATTTCTTACTGTCCTTTGTTTTTTTTATATGTTAAGTGAGTCTTAAGAGCAAAGACTAACCAGAGCCAAATTCCTTGTTTGTTTACGCAAACCTGGCCAATAAAGCTGATGAATTCTGAACACTGATTCTCTAAGCCTCGCTGATTCTCTAAGCCTCGCCACACCAAACATTGGTTTAGGTTTTTCCCCAAACTTGTGAAAAAAAAACTAAACTTGTTGAAGCCTTCATTAATAAATCCAAAAAGTGTGTGCTGTGGTCAACCACAGGTTCCCACAGTGGGCACGTGAACAGCCCCGGTATCAGTTATATCACCTGCCGTGTGTGGTTACGCGTCTCTTTCTCCGCAGAGTGAATTATGAACCAGCATGCCCACATTAAAAAAAAGCTGATTTGTTCGCCCTCGGGGGAAGAGCTTCAACTACTCTGCTCCTTTGTGCATAGCTGGAATTCTCGTCCCAGCGGTGAAATACAAACGCCATGTAGTCAAGATGATTTGTGAACGCACAGAAACTGTATTAACCAGCAATCTGTTTGGCATTTTACAACAAATTAGGCATCGACCAGTATGAGATTCTGACGGTGGATAACCTTCAGCAAAAATATCACAGTTTTGTAGTATTGCAATTGCAGCCTTAAAATCTATAAATTTGGGTAAAAAAAAATAAATATCCTTCTTTAAACTTTGCTTTTTGAACTTTTTGCACATCCCTCTACATATTTGGACAACCTGCACTAACCACACAGCCGTTTTTTCTCTTTCTTAAAGTGCTCATATCATGCTTTTTGACTTTTCCCCTTTCCTTTATTGTGTTATATATCTAATTTGTGCACATTATAGGTTTACAAAGTGAAAAAGCCCAAAGTCCCCCCCAAAGGGACTTACCATCTCCAACAGAAAACCCTGTTCACCAACTGCTCCAAACAGCTCTATTGTAGTCCAGCCTTTACTTCAGAGACAAACGTGGTCACTTTGGAACACACGTTATAATGCTCGCCTAGCTGCTAGCAGGGCACACCCTCATACTCTGCTCCTGACTGCCTAGTAGTCCTTACCTAGGTACTGTCAGGGCACGCCCTCATAATCTGCTTCTGACTGGCTAGTAGTCCTTACCTAGGTACTGTCAGGGCACGCCCTCATACTCTGCTTCTGACTGGCTTTTTTTTTTTTTTAAAGAGCATTAGAGGTAGCGTTACATAGACGTAGGGAAATTAAGACTGGTTTAAAAAAAAAATTAAGAAATTAAGACCTAGAACACAATACTACATTTTAGACTAAGACCCCGCAGATGTTTATTTTAAAACGCACTGCACAATTTTTTTTTTATCGATTTTTTAATACACTCATACATGTCCTATGCAACTTTACCAATAGAGTTGCTTCTTTAACCCCTTGTGGTGCACTTGTTATGGTCAGTTTTTGCTAAAAAAAAGAAAATGTAAAGCATAAAGTTTAAAATTATAACCCAATTCTGCATTACATCTTGTTAGCCAACTTAATTCTAATTTCTGGAATGCATGGTCATAAATAATTCTTATTTAAATGAAATTATACAACATTTTTTTTAGTTAAAGACCCCAGAAATTATTAATTATTTTGAGTATTAGTTAAGATCCAAGGAACGTATGTTGATGGCTAATCACAGCGTGTGAAGTGAATGGAACCATCCATGTTATTTTTGGGCAATTTGGTTGATAGAAACCCACATTTCTTTTTACATAGAGACTTTTGAAAATGGGTAAAATTTGACCCGAGGACAACAGGAGGGTTAATGATTTCTGCCGAGGAGCCCTTGAGCAAGGCACTAGACAACCGATCCATCACAGAGGTCGTACTGCTGAGCTTCCAGGTGTGAAAGCGGGAAACAGCAGGCACGACTGTACAGGTAAATTCCTTGTCAGCTTACCCAGACAAATCAAGTTCAAACTAGAAGGTTTTTGCAGAGAGCAAGCAGCGCTGAACAATCCTCCAACTGGAAAAGCTGAAGCCTTAAATCTTAAACAGTTTTGTCAGGGTGCAACGTTGAGGTTTGTGAATGTTCAAAATGCAAAAAAAATAAAAAAAACTTGAAATTGAAAAAAAATGTCAAACTTTAGAAAAAAGTGGAAAAAAAACAACTTTTTGCACGTAAGAAAGCATCCAAAAGTAACTTTAAAACTTACCGGGGAAAGGTCAAACTTAAAAAATAAAAAATAAAAGTTTTAAAAAGTGTAAAGTAAAAAATAATAATATTGATTTTTTTTTGTTTCTGAAATATAGACTCAAGTGTTTCTTTTAGACCAATCCTGGATCTTACCTGGCCGTGTGGTGTAAATGACTTTGTAGCTTTCAAACTGTCCTTTCGGCTCTTTCCACGACACGTGCAGCTTGGTGGGACTCAGGACTTTGGCACGAAATCTCCGTGGCGTTGAAACTGAACAGAGAAGACACAAAATAAGCAACCTTACACAATAACTATCAACTTGAGACATAGGGAGTACGTTTACACGCACACATATTCCGCTATTAT